>CACVBM020000677.1:0-54996 GCA_902728155.2 Microthlaspi erraticum
CCAGCCTCATTACCATCATCATCAAAACCGACCTCCGGTTTATCATCAGCCACCAAGGCCAATATCGCATCCATACCATGACCACGTTCTTAATAGGCGGAGAGACAACCATCTTGAAGCTGTGATTGAGGGTTTCATGGAGAGCCAAAGAAGATATAACCGAGACACCGGGACAAAGCTAGAGTTCATGCGATATGAACTAGATGGAAAGCTCGGAGAACTCTCTACCCAAATAGAGAGAGTAGAGTCAAGATGTTAGACATGGAGGAAGATTTGAAGAAGCAAGGCGAGGCCATTGAAGACAATAGGAGAGCGATACACTTTACCAAAGTTTCCACCAAGGAGATGGAATCACTTAGATGAGAAGATCACAAGTCTTGATAACAACCTCGATGGCACCACCAAGAGTCTCAATTCAATCACAGCAGTAGCTCATCAAGCTAAGAAGGAGGTGGCCGAAGTAAGCCTAAAGGAGAGGCAATGTTACTCGAAGATGTTCATGTTGGTGGAAGGGCAAAAACAAGTGAAGCATCAATCCGAGACTTGCACATCTCTTTAGACAAGAGATGCCAAGATATCCAAAGGAGAACTAAAGGAGCTGAAGAAAAAGCCGAGGAGTCTCCAAGGAAGTCAAGGATCTAAGCAATCGCCTTAGCCATATTGGAAGAGAAGGTCTTAACCGGGCAAAGACAACCGATCAAAGCACAACCATGCCGCGCCCGTCTTTGTTGTAAGAGAGACCGACCCAAGAGTGATTTGGGATGAAGTGAGAGTAGAGCCGACCAAGACAGAGCCACGAGGTTAACCACTGGAATAAGAGGGAGAATGCCACCAAAAAGGGAAGATCCTTGCACAAAGATACTCACAACGCCTTCCAAAGGAGAAAAGAAAGACGAGACTATCACTTGAAGAAGACTATAGATGATTTCAACTTTATGGCCAAGAGATTCCCTATGGTGTGACATTTGATAATGCTTGCAACAAGAGCCCATGCAAGACCTAGATTGGAAACAAGATTGGAGTCTATCTGAAATGGAGGAGATGTACAAGGAAGCAAGAGAGGGAATGCCTAAACCTAGGATTCTACACAAGCTTCATGACCCAGGTTACTTCCTTATACATTGCTCTATCAATGGAAGCTACTTTGATGATGCTCTTTGCGATTCCGGTTCTAGTGTGAACCTTATGCCGACCGAGACAGCCAAGAAGTTGGGATTGATCGATTCAATTGTGAAATCCGGCATGGATTTAAAGCTAGCTGATTCATACCTAACCGAACCACTTGGAGAGGTGAAGGATATTCAGCTTGATTTTGGAGGTTGCATAGTTCCAGCCGACTTCTATGTAGTGACCATGAAGGATCCGGAGGACTTAAAGCTTTTGCTTGGAAGATCATTCCTAGCCACAGCCGGAGCGATCATGGATTGGCCTAATAGAAGAATCTCTCTAGCCAATGTTGACAATGACACCTTCTACAATGCTGCACCTCCCGGTTTCTCATCCAAGCGATTCGCTACACAAGTGGAGGAGAGTGCTCATTAGTAAGAGGTGAATCACATGGCTACTTGATCAAGGAAGTTCTACAAGATGAAGATGCACTTGGAATCATCAGGCAACAGGAAGTTCTTGGAGCCACCATACCTACTTAACTAAGAACACAAAGGAGTCGAGCTATAAAGACTTAAAACAAGCGCTTATGGGAGGCAACCCATATTTTCTTATCCCTTCCTCTTTTTATTTTTATTTTTCTTTTTAGAAATACTTATTTGTTCTATTTATCTCTCTGATTTTTTTGAGAGCTTAATAAATTTTATATACACAAAAAAAAAATTGTTTTAGGAAAAAGTACCAAAAGGAGGGTCTACATGAAAAATTGGATTGGATAGTCTACATCGCCATGAATCGACCAGAAAGATTAACTATCTTTGGTAAAGTGTTAATTGTTGAGTCTAGTTCGAGTCCCACCCATGTTTCAAGCAGCAGAAACTCCAAAAGAGCCGCGGATCTACACAATACGGCCATTAGAACAATTTTGCAAAAAGAAAAGGTAAGTAACACCTCTACTCAATTGTCATTCTTTTAAACACTATTTCTATCAGATTAAACCTATGGCAACTACTTGGATCTCTGATCAAGACCCAAAGTATATTAGGTTTCCACAATCAAGTCTTTGATTGAGAAGTTCATATCACTTGAACATCTCAATCATTGACAGAGTGTAACAAAAAGAATAGTAGTGTTTTTTCAGATCAAGATATGACAGGAAGACCGGTTGAGAACATCAAACAAACAAGGCGCACAACAAAAGCCACAACCGGCCAAAGGAGGAGATACAAGCCAAACATGCGAGATTAGGCGAAGTCCAACCAACTTCAATCCAGGAGGGATAAAAAAGTAGTTTAGTCGAAGCAGAACTCAATTGGCCCTAGTGAAATAGGAGATATCACACTTGGAACCAATCTCTCGACCATTATCGATGAACTAAGAGACCATGCTCAGCCATCTCACAAACGGCACGTCCAAAGTCAACCAAACTTCACAGGCGAGCTCAAAACATCATGTTGGTTGGCAAATACAAAAGATAGGACAGGAAAAAGTGCATGGATTTAGCTTGCATGTTCGATTTATATAGTCTTCTCTTCTTTTGCATTTGTACATAGCTTGCATGTTCGATTTATATAGTCTAGAAGTAGCAATTTCTCCCTAAGGTTGAGATGCGGTTCGACTCATATCTCTCCGCCTCTCTCTCATAAGGATTCATGAGATCTCTTATACTCTCTATGACTCATTGTTGAATTATGGATCCCTTCATTGAGGACATGACATAATTGCCTTCAAAAATCGATTGTTAAATAAACGGGAAACCCTATGGTTCTCCATCTTTTTTTGCGCTTAATGCTTGTTGCTAGAGTAGATAACTAGTGACTTGATTATAGGTTGATATACTCTCTAAAAGCTTGTTATATCTCCGGATATAGTATTTGATGGGCAAATCGTTTTAGGCTATGAAAGTAGACCTAAAGAGTTTTGTGAACAATCATTACTTGAGTGTAATGCATGTCTCGCTCTACAATGACCAACGAAAGCTAAGCCCATTGGTTTAAGAGACATAGGGGATTGGAACCTCGAAAGTGGAATAATCCTTCCTTAGTGTTTTAAGTTCAAAATAATAGGATTTTAACAAACTTTTCAATCGACTTGGCATGTGTTTTCAAGGGAGTTTTCTAATGATTCAATAATGTTGTTTCTATAGAATTGCATCATGTTATTTGCTTATTTCATGTGTTCTCAACAACACCAAACCCTTGCAGCGTTTGATTTAGTTTAGATCTTTAAACTATATGATTGTGTAATGTGTGAAATCCAATCCCTTATAGTTCAACCCCTAAGTACTACAATTATATGTTGTGCACTTGCAAATCTAGTTGTCTTTAGGGATTTATTACTTGTATTCATCCCATCTAGATGCCCACTTGGTACATCAACGAAAAGAACCCACCACCGCTGAAATATGAATCTCAGGTGAGAACCTACCTGGTGGCTCTAAAAAGAGTGTTTCTTCGACAAGAACAGAGACATACGCATTACAAAGGAAGAGATAAATGATTCCTTAGAGAATCTAAGAATCGTCATGCAAGATCTAATTCAGATGATCCAGAAGATGGATGTGTCGACATAAATCGTCAATGCGTCCGGAAGCAATGCATCTATTGCAGATTAAGCATTGATGATGACCATCGAGAAAGAAGATGATGATGTGTTTCCTGATGATAGATTACCCGATCGAAGATGCGGCTGAGGAAGAGGAAGAGGAAGAAGAGGAGTGGTCTAGAGAGAGTCGTTTCTGTTTTTACTTATGATGACCCTAAGATTAAGGCTAAGATCGATGAAGCTGATAATAAGAATAATAAATTTTGTAACAGTGATAAAAAGTGGATGGTGCAGTATATCGAGCTGTTATTAACGCTTTGTAGAAGCTGTGCAATGTAGAAGGATCATAGATTGTATATGGATAAGGGAAACCGAATATATTGAAGCTTAATTTATGCATACCGAATCTGTTGACTTGAAGGGTTTGGCAATTGGTAAAGCGATTAAAGAGAACAAGAATGGAATGCATTTCAGATGTTGATGGTTTTTGCATTCAAGTTTGTGAGAGGTGTTGCTTAACACATATTTATTGAAGAGGCATGTCTCCGGCAAAATTAAGAGTTTGTATTTTATGGGTGAAGAAATAACACCAACACAAACGTGCTCCAGCTATTTTAATTGAGAAGCTATTATGCAAAGTTGTTAAAATAAAACAAGTATGTCGTACTTTTCTACCATTATATTGTCTATTTTTATATATAACTAGGTTGAAGTCCGCGCTACGCGCGGTTGGTTTTGTTACTTTTTCTCATTTAGTTTAGTTTTTATTTTCATGTTTTGAAAATTTTGTTTTTAAAAAATGATAATAATATAATAATCTCTATGATGCATTACCTAATGTAACGTGACGTGACTGACTGTTTCATTTTCTCTATTTTATAATTTATAGATTGCAATTATAACATCATATATAATTTTGCCAAAACTAATTAAATTCAATAATTTCAATTGACTTTGAATGACAGTGAAATTCTAACATGTTCAGTTAATTAATCAGTTATCTTAAATATTGAATTGATTTAGGAAAATGCAAGTCACACATAATGCATTCTTCTCAACTTCAATGAAACTAAATTGTCAATTCTGTTGAAAAAGAAAGATAATATATATCTCAATTCTTGCTCAGACTCTAAATCTGAAATACAACTTTCATAGGCCGTGTGTATGGAGATATTAGCCAGATTATTTATTTACTTCACATTTGAGTGGTTCTCTCGTTTTATTGGATAAAATTAAATCCTTACGTGGGTGTTTTTATTTGGCCACCGTATGTTGGTTTGCAAAAATTTGGAGGACTATGTAAAGTAAGGAAATATTATAATATAGGCTACGCAGAACTTTTATATAAAATTATTAGAATCATGATCTAAAATATAAGAATACAGTTGTGAGTAAATAACTAAATATATATAACATTTTCAAATTATCATTTTTTTCTATGTCTTCATCATCTTGACAATCAGGAACTGTCAACATATATGCCAACCCCCTTGACAAGAGTTATTAAGATTGATTAAGGGTGAGATTAACTCTAGATTGCTTGGTTAGCTTAGAAATTTCGCTGAGCTAGCATGTCGATATACTGTAAGAGCTTCTGTTAGGTTTGTGCCTTGATGTCTGCTCTAGGGTCTTGGATTGTTAGCTGAGTTTTTCTGTTTAAGGAGTTTCAAGAGTTCCTTTGTTTTGTCTTCTAATTCATTGCTTTTTTTTCATCTAGTATCCCCTCCATACAGAGAGAATTATTGGCATATTTTAATAGGATTAATAAAATTGGATAGTTTGACCATGGAATAAGATCAATAAGAACCTGATCCCATACACAGTAATCAGACTCCATGAGATGATTCCATATAACCGACATAACTTTCACCGGAACTGTAAAGTAATCGTTCAACAGTTTATGTTAGCCTGCAACTACAGACATACTTTGCGGTAACACCAGAGCTTAGATGCCCTGTTGGTTCCTTAATACAAGTGTATGCCACTGCTAGATTATGGTCTTTTATCCTCCAACCTTTCTGAAAAATATATCACCCAACACTTAAAGTTAAAGCAATAAGAAGTTTTCTATCTGAACAATAACATTGAGCATGTTTGTACTTATCTTTGTATAAAGTGAAAGTAAAGAGCCACCGCGTAAGCCCTCGGGTGATTCATCTTTCAGTTATTAAATGTTCTACAAAGCAATAGAGTAACTGTCGATAGGTTTATGGACGATTTTGAAGCTGTTCCCTATTGGTAATACTTTATATGGTGATTAATGCATTGTGACAACGCAAGTACGTTTCCAAGAAACGATTCAAGACCTCCGTCTAACCATCAGATTGTGGATGAAACGCCGTACTGAACTTAAGGTGAGTACCAGCTTGACGAAACAATTCTTTCCAGAATGAACTCAGGAAGATTCTGTCACGTTCAGAAACAATAGACCCTGGAAATCCATGAAGACGAACCACTTCTTGCACAAACTTGTTCGCTAAATCGATCGCTGTGAATGGATGCTTCAACTTCAAGAAATGAGAAAACTTACTAAGTCTGTCAACCACCACGAGAATCACATTCACGCCTTGTGAAACCGGAAGACCCTCAATAAAGTCCATCGAAATGTCTTCCCAAATCTTGTTTGGAATCGGTAAGGGTTGCAATAGACCAGCGGGACGTAATGTTGAGTATTTATGCCACTTGCAATCATCACATTCCTTCACATACTTCTGTATATCCTTCTCCATCTTCTTCCAATAAAACACATGTTGGATCCGCTTCATCGTCATTAAAACTCCAGAATGGCCGCCTACAACACCCGCGTGAAATTCACGAAGAATCGTGTTAATATGAGACGATGACCGTGGAATAACCAATCATCCATTCCGCATTAACTTTCCTTCGACTACTGAAAATTCTTTCCTCTCTTCTTTGCCTTCCACCACTCGTTTCAATTGGTTCTGTATCTGCTCATTCTCAGAAATCTCTTTAAAAATGTCCTGCAATTGTAAAGCTGCTGGAACCGTAATGGACATCAACTGGCCTGAGCTTATCTTCTCTTCCTCATACACAATGAGAGACAACCCGTCGGCTGCCTTATTCTCCACTCCTGGCTTGTAAATGATCTCAAAGTCAAACCCCATTAGTTTGATAAGCCATTTCTGATATTCCATCGACAGCTCCCTCTGTTCCATCAAAAATTTCAAGCTTTTTTGATCTGTATGAACGATGAACTTCCTCCCTAATAGATAGGGCCTCCATTTCTGTATCGCCAACACTATAGCCATTAATTCCCTTTCATAGATGGGCTTGATCTGCTCTTTGTCTGTCAAACCCGAACTAAAGTAAGCTATAGGCCTCTGATTCTGCATCAACACTGCACCAACGCCATACCTCGAAGCATCTGACTCAACCACAAAAGTTTCAGAAAAATCAGGCAATGCCAACACAGGCGCTGTCATCATAGCCTCTTTTAACTCCTCAAATGCTTTCTGCGTCTTACTCGTCCATTCAAACATGTCCTTTTTTAGCAAATCAGTCAAGGGTCTTGCAATGGAACCATATCCTCTCACAAATCTTCTATAGTATCATGTCAATCCCAAAAAACCTCTTAGCTCTTTCACTGTTTTTGGTATTGGCCACTCCTTCATTGCTTCTGTTTTCGACGGGTCAGTAGCTACTCCTTTCTCTGAGATAATATGTCCCAAGTACTCCACTTGAGTCTGACCGAAAAGGCATTTCTTCTTGTTCGCAAACAACTTATGCTCTTCAAATATCGACAACACCGTCTTTAACTGAGCTTCATGTTATGATAATGTGTTGCTAAAGATCAAGATATCGTCGAAGAACACCAACACGAAACGCCCCAGAAAAGGCCTGAATAGTTCGTTCATTAGGTCTTAAAACGTTGCTGGTGCGTTTGTTAACCCGAATGGCATTACCAGAAACTCATAATGACCGTTCGTTGTTCGAAATGCAGTCTTCTTCACATCACTCTCCTGCTTTCGAATTTGGTGATAACCAGCTCTCAAGTCTAGCTTCGAGAAATATTTGGCTCCATGAAGTTCATCAAGCAGTTGGTCTATCACCGGAATTGGGAACTTGTCTGCAACTGTCACTTTATTCAGTGCCCTGTAATCAATGCAAAAACGCCAGCTTCCATCTTTCTTCTTCACTAAGAGTACGGGACTTGAAAAAGGACTTTTGCTTGGCCTGATAGTTCCCGCTTTCAACATCTCACTCACCAGTTTTTCCATTTCCTCCTTGTAAGCATGTGGATAGCGATATGGCCTCACGCTAATCGGTCCAGAACCGGCTACCTGATTGATTGCATGCTCTCTCCCACGTACTGGTGGCAGCTTCGTAGGTTCAGCAAACACTTCAGCAAAATCGTCCAATACGAGTTGTATCTGTTCTGGAACCACAATACTTTCTTCCTTCTTACTCACTACATACAACTCCACGTCCAACTCTGCATACTCCACCCATTTCGTCTCTTGCATCTGCTTCAAGGATTTCCCGGAAGATTGAAGTTCAGGGTCGCCAAACAATGTGATCTTCTCGCCTTTGTAATTGAATGACATCTCATGATCCTCCCAATCACATTCACACTTTCCTAGCGTCCTCAACCATTGAACTTCCAAGATTATCTCTGTGTTGCCTAACTCCAGCACGAAGAAATCAGCCGTGAACTCGTGATTCTGCAACTCCAATGACACATCCTTACACACTCCCGAACCATTGACTGTTATTCCTGTGCCCAACAAAATTTCAAACGTTCTGTTCTTAGCAGGTGTGAGATGTGTTTTGCTTAGAACAGAAGGGTAGATGAAATTGTGCTTGGCACCACTGTCAATCATCACTACCACTTTAGTCTTTCCGATCGTTCCCCAAAGTTTCGTCACACCCGGAGAGTCTACTCCAAGGAATGAAAAAAGTGATAGTTGTATTGACCCTGGCTTAACAACCTCCATCTCATTTTCCAATCCTTCATTCCAATCCTCTTCTACAATCTCAACCTCCTCTTCATTTACCACAGTAAACACTTGTAGCATTATGTTGTGACAAGTGTTTTGATGTTCCCGGGACCACTTCTCTGGGCATTTGTAATACAGTCCCAACCTTCGCTTCTCAGCTATCTCTGCCGGACTCAATTTCAGCATCCCACTGTAATTCCTTCCTCCATTATTCTTCCACGGTGGCTTTGCATTCTGACTCTGAGTCTTGCTCGCTTCAGATGGTTCGTTGTTCTGTATTGATGGTTTGGGGCTATCTGTGCTTGAGCTAGTGCTCCAATTCCTTTGAGAGTTATATTGTGAAGCCGAACGCAAAGGAAAAGATAACCCACTCCTTCTGAAGGGATTTGCAACTTCCGCCATGAATTTACAAAAGATGCTATCCTCCATTGATATCACCATGCTGAACAATGCTGATAACCCCCTTGGTTTCTGCATTTTAACAACTTCTTGCATCTCAGGTTTCAATCCCAAATAAAAGACGTGGTCCAAATTCTCTTCTTCGGCTCCCGTAACAATCGTTGTGAGTTCTTCAAATTCATTTACATACTCAGTTACAGGACCTTTCTGCTTCAGCGCAAACAACCTCATTTGTGGATTGTCTTCCATTTTCTGATTAAACATTGCTATCAATCTCTTCTTGAACTGAACCCAATCACGAAACGGATCTCGACTCATCTCTTTGTTGAACCAATGTAGAGCCGGGCCTTGCAAAGTGATAAACAACACCTCCATACGTTCTGCGTCATTGTAATTCCCCAGGCGGAAAAACCTCTCCACTTGATTGATCCAAGTATACGGATGCGATCCGCAAAATTGAGGTAATTCCACTTCCTTCAACATATTGTTTCTATTCTCTAAGACATTGTTGATTCCCCGATAACCTACATTTCTATTTCCTCCAGCTTCAGCCGGAAATGAATTTCGTACCTCACGAACTCCGCTCGACGGTGACGCGAAATCCTCCCGAGTTACTGGATCCAATCGTTGTTGCGCCACCAGCTGAGCTAATGTCTCCGATATACGCGACATGTTCGCATTGAGCTCTGATATGTTCTGATCTACTGAATCCATTCGTCTGGTGAATTCCGTGTGATGCTCCTTCACCTGATTTCGCAGATCCGCTACTTCGCCGTGAAATTCTTTCGTCAGATCGTCGAGTTTCCCCATTCCGATGTCGCGAATTCGCTTATGCACCGCACCAATTTGTTAAGAGAATACTTGATTGATTCCGATAACAAAAGTACAACGTAGATCGGGATCGGTACCTCTCCGTCACCGAGCTACACTCTCTCTCTTGATCCGGGAACAAGCTCCCGATCACTCTCTCTCTAGTTTGTTACAATAAATCTCTGGATAATTCTTTAAAGCTGTACAAGTATATGAACGAAGCCTTTTTCATTCAATTAAGCTTCCAGCTCTAAAGTTGGTTACACGTCATCCGAGTTTGCTTGACCGGTCTTCTTTCTTCTTCGTACGTACCGATTTAGCACACTAACAAACATTTGCTGTCCGAATGGTGTACCTCCATATAGACCAATTGTATCCAAGCTTGGAGCAGACTCTGTAAACTCCTTCTCAACCTGACGAGCAAGCTCTCTCGTTGGAGCTAAAACCAAGCAAAGAGGATTCTTTCCACGCCTGTCACATCAAAAGATAGATAAGACACCAAAGGAAATGTCAAATCTTTGGAGAGTCACACTGTAAACACAAAGTCAAATCCAGGAACTTTAACAAACCCATGTTTAGCGTTGAATTTGATGATTTTGTCAATGATTGGAATCCCAAAAGCAAGCGTCTTTCCAGTTCCAGTCCTAGCACGTCCGATCATGTCACGGCCTTGCATCGCCGGCTCAAGCACAGCTTTCTATTCAACCAAAACAAACATGAAAAAACTCGAACTTTAATTGATCCAATGCAGAAATTCGACAATCTCATAAGCAAATGGTAATGGAGAAGAAGATCGAACCTGAATAGGAAAGAGTTTATCGATTCCTCTACCACTCAAAGCTTTGACAATCTCCGGAGATTTCCCGAGCTCAGATATCGCGAGCCCATCACCGCCGCTGCTGCCACCGACACTCTCCAGAGTGAAGAAACAGCTAGGGTTTTAGGTCAAGTGATTGATACTCTGAATCTATCTCTTGTGCATTTGGTTCTTCATGATTCAGCTCTAGGGTTAGCTTCAAATTGGGTTTCAGAGAATCCCCAAATCGTTAGAAGCGTGACGCTTGTTGACTCCAGCATTAGCCCTGCATTGCCTCTGTGGGTTTTGCACATACCTATGATCAGAGAGGTCTTGTTAGGGTTTGCGTTTGGGTTTGGGAAGCTGGTGAGTCTCCGTTGCTCAAAGGAGATGGTTTTAGGAAATCGAAGCTCATATGATACTTTTGAAAGGAAGGAGTGGAAGAGAAGCTGTTGTTGGAACGCTGAAGAAGCTAATCCATAGCTTCTTTTAGCCTCTTGTTCAGAAAGACACATTCTATTATTCAATAAGAAAAAGTTTTGGAGCCACTTAGGTGGTCTCCTTGCGCTTCCTTTCTTTTCTTCTCTTCTTTGCATTTGTACATAGGTTGCATGTTTCGATTTATATAGTGTAGAAGTAGTGATTTCTACCTAAGGTTGAGATGCGGTTCGACTGATATCTTTCCGCCTCTCTCTCATAAGGATTCATGAGATCTCTTTTACTCTCTATGAGTCATTGTTGAATTGTGGATCCCTTCATTGAGGACATGACATAATTGCCTTCGAAAATCGGTTGTTAATTAAAGGGGAAACCCTATGATTCTCCATCTTTATTTGCGCTTAATGCTTGTTGCTAGAGTAGCTAACTAGTGACTTGATTATAGGTTGATATACGCTCCAAAAGCTTGTTATATCTCCGGATATAGTATTTGATGGGCAAATCGTTTTAGGCTATGAAAGTAGACCTAAAGAGTTTTGTGGACAATCATTACTTGAGTGTAATGCATGTCTCACTGTACAATGACCAAACGAAAGCTGAGCCCATTTTTTTAAGAGACATAGGCGATTGGAACCATGAAAGTGGAATAATCCTTCCTTAGTGTTTTGAGTTCAAAAGAATCGTATTTTAACAAACTTTTCAATCGTATTTGCTCTTTCATGTGTTCTCAACAACACAAAACCCTTGCATCGTTTGATTTACCTTAGATCTATAAACTTAAGTGCTTACGTCAGCACCTTCATTCCTCTCCTATAAATATGTGTGTAACCCCATTGTAAAATCTCATCTCAGAATTTCCAATAAAACCTCTCTCTAAGTTTCTCTCTCTAAATGTCTTTCTAAACTTCCTTGTTCTCCAGACTTCCTTTCTTCTCCATAAGCTTTGATTCCTTTCTATCATTCTCGAGAGCACCTTCTGCTCCAAGTAGTAGAAATTGTTCAACACGGTTTAGTCAACACGACTTATGTGGGGGTGAATTTCCTAACAGAGGTTGAGCAAGATCAGAGGCATTGGCCCGTATAAGCTCCCTAAACTTGGAAAACCTCTCATATCTGTCAACACGACTCTTACCAACAAGAACTCTCTAGCTCTTGCTCTATTATCCTGGTATCAGAGCCCGGTGTAATCAAGAATTGGATGAAAGAATCATTGTTTTTGGTTGAAGGTATCGAAGTTCCTGGATAACATCTCCTCTCAATGTCTACTTCCAACCCATTAACTATCGATTCTCCTATTCAAATTTCAACCTTACCAAAAAGTAAAAGCCGTTCTTCCTCATCCAGCATTAACTCCCTTTATGAAATTGAATATGTACCCGGAGACCAATTACCCGAAACCACCTTTCCTCTGATCAATCCCTACGAATACTTTTCACGCAAGCCTAATACTTTCTCTGTCAAAGGTGTCAGAGAATTAATAAGACCGTCTTCCAGCAGGCGAATCTTGGAGTACGTTTCATCCAGCAAATTCTCATCTTGCCAAGTCCCAGCCACGGAAGAAGAGCAATTCGTTTCACTCAACATACCAGAAAATTTACCAAGGCTATGGCAGCAACAGGGGTACACTCATCTACACTTCGGGGTGGTCAGACTCGGCCTGACGCTACATGCACGCAAAGGCCTACCCGTAATAGCCCGCCTTGCGTTAGTTGACTCCAGACTAAAGTCATATCAGCAAGCTTGCATTGGAACGGTCCAAACAACATTAAATGCTTGAACAGTATTCGTAACACTGTTTCCAAATTTTAATATCTCCTTAAAGGACCCCAATCTTCTACAAATAGTTGGCGCACCTATGCAAGAAAAAAGTATGATAGCCACCTTGCACCATCAAATCGTCTACAAAGTTCAAGATCATGCTCTTGATCTTGCAATATCATCTTCTGATGACGCACTATATCTCTGGAAGTTACGTCAGCAACACAAGCGCCAAACACCAGCCAAATTCCTCGACAAATATCTCGCGAAGAGCTAGTACAACGATTGGAACAAAATAAAGATGGTAAGCAACAGTGATGTTTTAGGAAGGATTTCTCTACGAGCCTTTTGATCCTAATCATTTCCTATTCTCTCTAGTATGAACTCAGCATTGTAATTGTAATACATAAAAATTGAGGCAACTATGAAAAGACCAAATGTTTTTTCCTCGTGTGAACCAATTCTCAGGAAAGCATTGAGAACTGTGTAGATATCTGACGGCGAGTCAGATTTTCAGTTTCACAATCAAAATCTATTTCAGGCATCCCATGTGAACTTAAACTGCCCCTGTAGAACAGTTTTGGTTTTTACCACATGATCAAGCTTCTTGCGTATTTGCATACTACTATATCATCAACAAACCAAGGAATTTTTACCTTGCAGTCCATGTATGTTAGACACCCATAACTTGAAAGCAAAATAGCTGATTGATCCAAAATTCCATTCCTCAGACCCAGATATCCATTCTCAATAAGTCTGCAGGATGCAACAATATGCAATAAAACACATGTATATTGACGGGTGTGCAGTACTAATTGTTTTACAGAGAGACAACTGCTCATGGCAAAGGCAAAACTTTATGTACCTGTCATATTCAATATTTTCTGTTGGGGATACAGTCAATTCGTTTGCATTCTCCAAAGCTAGCAGGTATGCCACACCAACCTGCCACATTTCTGGCGATCATAAAATAGTTTACAAGTTTCATTTTCCAGAAATGAGCAGTAAATAACATTCCCCCCATGTGCTAAAAATGTTTAGGTACTAGTAAAGAACAGGAAAAAAAATGTCTTTTCCGAAGAAAAAACTGATGTAGGAAAGCTTGCGGGTTTAGGTTACTTACAGCAGCTGATGAGCTAAGGCCGGAGCTATCTAATCCATCCGAGCCACTGATGCAACCAACGATGCCCTTCAAAGATCAAAACAATTACTTAGAAACATATTCAAACACGTATTACTTTAGATACAGTTATGTCAACTATTATAGGGAAAGCAAGGCCTAAAAGATCAGGAATGTCAGCCCAAAAAGGGGTGACTGTGGAACCCAGAAGATCACATTGCAAATGTGCAGGCTAAATCTCATTTCCCTTTAATGACCAACTCTATCTATAGAAAGCCAAATTTAAACCCAATACCTGTTTGAGATTCTTTTTGCTGATCTGTAACGCATAGAGCGCTCCTCTGGCATAAGTCCCCCAGATGCTTTTTTCCTTCGATGCACCATTCTTGTTTGCTTCGCCTATTGGGTGCTGGATTTCATCTACACTAAAATTTCGGAACCCAAAGAAGCTATAAGCACTATGTGCATGGATCTTCATTCCACAACAGGTACAAAATTAAAATGCACTGAAGAATAAGAAAAAGAAAGAAACACATGTAGGAAAGCTAAAACACTAAGAATGCATGAAACAGAAACTAGAAAAAACATGCAAGCTTTTCCAACACTGATACTTCTATTTCTCTTAGATTGTTGAAGGGTCCTCAGTTTCCAATGAATTCGAGAGGAAGCTACGCAAAACGAAAAGGGTGAATCTATGGTCTTGACGATGACATCCCTTTCAAAAAATGGAATGACCGACACGACGAATTTCATGCCTGGCGAGTTCAAGAATGGTGGAATTCTCTTGGCGAATACCGTCAACAACAGGTCTATCAAACAACAATACCGGCTCTCTTAGGAGAAATTCACAGAGAATTCATCGGAACACAAACTCATCTCAAAGAGAAACTACAAGAAGATTTCTTCACGGCAAAATGTTGTTCACTAAAGAAGAAGGTGCTGACATAAGCACTTACCTCATTCTTACATCATCTCCCATTAAGGTGCTGACATAAGCACTTACCTCACTCTTACATCATATATATTAAACATAATTAAACGTAATTAAACATAATTTAGTTACTTACCCCTTAGTTACTTTATTTAGTGAACCATTTCGAACTGGAGGATGTGTTTGTCGCAGCAGCCATAGTGATCATCTGGACATTCATATTCTTCTTCCGGTTCTTCGATGTTTTCTTCTTATTTTGTATTGACGGCGATGTTGAATCTTCTTCCTATCTCGTCGATGTTTATCTCGTCATCCGGAAGTTGTGCATCTTGGAAGTATTCTTGTGGTACGTGTTGAGACGTCGGTTCTTGTTTTACGGTTTCTGGAACTTTACGCATCATCGTTTTCTGTGTTGCTGTCACTGTCTGCTTACTTTCCATGAAGTATTGAAGGTCTTCGTCAAGGCTTATCTGGTAGTCGAATGGGTAATAGGACCAGCTGTGGTTGAACGGGATTGGGAATGTTTGTCTGGCGTTATTGAGGCGAAATGCGAGGCTTGAAAGTCTTCGTATGGTTTGGTGTCATGGAGGTTTAAATCGGGTCGGATTCCTCTTTGATAGTCGTTATGGTGGATGAGCGTGGGTAACACATGCAGTTTGTTTGACTTGGTGTTGACTTGGACAGGACGATGGAAGAAGTATATGGTGTGAGGGTTGAAAAAGGGATTAAGGTTGTTCTGGTTTCATTGACCTTTTAGTTTCTTGAATGGTAAGTTTGTTGCTTTTGCTGATCTTCTCAAGTTTCCGATCCAGTTTGATAAGTATGTAAACCATGTCAGGAAAGTTGAGAGGCAATCCTTTTGACCTTGTTGTGCGTTGATGTGTTGGTAGAGCCATCCAATGTCGAATGTGATGCCGATGGTGTAAACTGAGCATAAGACTTCTTCTAGCATGTTCGTGTTTTTGATTCTGAAGAGATGAGCAAAAGGATAGTCTGGGTTAATGCCCATCGGTGCTATGTAGCGATAGTTGATTCCGTTTCTGCATAGAATAATGGACTGGTATTGGAAGATCTTATGATGAAGGCGCTCGTGCAGGGATTTTGTCTTGATCAGGTGATGAGCGTCTTCGGGCATGTTGCTGTCAAAATCTTTATTTGATGTCGAGGAGCTCGTAATTAGATGAATTTCTTTGGGCAGATTTCTGCTGAGCATGTCTGCAAGAGTATTATTTTTGCCCTTTAAATAGAAGGATTCAAAGTCGTACTTCGAGAACCATTCACTCCATCGCAATAACTGCTGGTGTGGGACCATCTTTTGCTTGAATTGTAACATTTTCGGAAAGGAAGACATATCCATTTCGATGCGAAATTTGTGTCCTATCAAGTGAAACTCAAATTTTTCAATTGCTTTCCTGACCGCCAGAATTTCTTTGAACGTGGAGTGATAGTGCATTTCGGAATCTTTGAAGCGCCCACTTCTGTATCCACAAATTTGTCTTTTTCCATCTATCTCTTCAATTAGTATTGCCCCCCAGTATTTATCACTTGCGTCTGTCTGCAAGATTCGTGTTCCTGTGGAGGGAATCTGTAAAGTTGGTTGCTTCTGTATCTCTATCTTTAGCCTTTTGACCGCTTCAGTTTGTCGTTTTGCCCATTGTGGTGGATTCTTTGTCAGCATTTTTTGAAGTGGTCTTGTCAACTGCGAAAGTTGCGGAATGAAGTCACTAACATAATTAATGACCTCGATAAATTGTTGGACTTGTCTCCTTGTTAGATTTTCGTCGGGAAAATCAAGAAGTGGTGTAGCGAGATGTGATTGCAGTTTGACTTGTCCCATCGTGATTTGCATTCCGAGGAAATCGATAATGGGCTGGGCTATGATCATTTTTTGGGCCGAGAGCATTACCCCATATTCTTTGATAATATTTTGAAATTGATTGAGGGACCAAATATGATCTTCTTTATTTGAGGAGAACAGGAGTATGTCGTCGATGTATATTAACGTTGTGTTGAGGAGAGGCTTGAAGATTCTTAGCATCGCTTGTTGGAAAAGTGAAGGCACAGTTTTGAGTCCAAAAGGTAGGACGCTCCACTGGAGATGTCGATTTGGCAGGCATAAAGCTGTTTTGTATCTTTTGTCAGGATGAATACCAAGTTGCCAGAATCCCGATTTTAGGTCAAACTTTGAAAATATTGTTTCTCCTTGGAGATGTTGTAGGAGGGCCTTCTTGTTTGGTAATGGGAATTTGATGTCCTGAAGATATTGGTTTAGAGGATTGTAGTCAATGACCAATCTGAGTTTGCCCCTAGCTCGTTCTGCACGGTTGTTGACATAGAATGCCTTACATCCCCATGGCGAGTTTGCTGATGAAACGATTCCTTGGCTCACTGATATACCTCTATTTTACCTACTTTTTATGCTATTTTACTATGGTTTTCTAATGGTTTTCTAGTGGATTCTTGTGTTAAAAGGTAGTTTTTATGGATTTATAGTGCAAAGAGTCATTTTAGGTAAAAAGGTGCATTATGGAGCAAAACAGGAGATTTGGACTCTAAACCAGTTCAATGCCCCTGCATCAACTTTGGATGGAGCTAGAAAAAGATCTACTCAATGGATTTCATCAAGACCAGTTCCCTGCGTGCTCTGATTGAGTTAACTTTCCAACGCAACTGGAATGGCTTCATTTGGATGAGTAGAAAAGGAGTTATAGCCAAAAGAGTGAAGACTGCTCCAGACGGCCATATCGAGAATCAGCGCCGAACGCGCAGACCGGCTGGCCGAGGAACGAATGTTCCGCGCTCGGCCAAAGTCATTCCGTCCGACTGAAGTCTCGGCCAAAGTCAAACCACCGGCCGATCACGCACGACCCGGGAAACATGTCCCGCGGTCGGCCAAGCTTCAACGTCACGCCACGCCGCGCACGACCAGCCGCGCGAGCCGGGAAACAAGCCTCGCGGCCGCGCAACCGTTCGCGTACCACGGCCGATGCATCCGTCCGAGCCGGGAAAGAACGTCCCACGTCCGGCCGAGAAACCATCGGCCAAATCTCATCCGCCGACCACGCCGGCCGACCATGAAACATCCGGCCACGACCGTTCCGACTCGGCCCAAGACCCGACTGTCCGGCCGATCGTCCCGACCGACCGTCCGAACGCCGCGGTCGACCCGAAGCCGTTTTTGAAGCCCAATCCGCACAATTCAAGCCCAAAGCCGGCGCCGACCTAGCTAGATTAGGTTTAGCCGCCTTTCATACTTAGAGCATTATAAATACTTCTTTTTAGCCTTGTAACTCAAGAAGGAGAGAGACCACAATCTATTTTACATCTTAATAAAGTTTTGCTTGCTTTTACTTTGTTCTTGCTTGTTACTCTTTCTAGAGAGGATTCGAATCTCTGTTCTTATGAATATGAATTCGTGTTCCTTCTCTATGTCTGAGTAGTTTACTTGTTAAGTGATAGGAAGTCAAAGGATAGCATTCATGTATGCTTGATGATTGATCACAATTAGGGTTTTACTTATAATCTCCATCTTTGCTTATACTTAATGCTTGTTGTTAATCTGGCCAATTAGCATATGCCTTTAGGTTGATTTGAGCCTCGACAGTGCTGTATCATTCGCCTGAACTAGTATTTGGTGGGCAATCTCTTTTAGACTGCGACAGTTGATCTACTTGTAGGTTGTGAACAATTGATCTTGATCGAACTAATGCTTGATTTAATCACCTAGGGACATACCAAAAGTTTAGCGACTAGGTAGATTAACAAAGGGGTCGGAGCCTCGACAGTGGAATGATCATACCATAGTGTTTCAAGTTCTAGATTAGCACCTAAGTGCGGTAACCCTAATTGATTGATTTCATGCTTCTTGAATTGCTTATCTCAAGACTATCCTATTGCTTAGCCTTTCTCTCCTATTGAATTCTCACTTTTATTACTTGCATGCTTTACTTTCTCTGCACTCAACCAACTTATACTTTTGCCCTAGCTCGATCTCAAACTCATAGCTTGTAGTGTGCAATCTGGTCCTTGTGTTCGATACCCGTTTACTACTTCTGACCTGTGCACTTGCAGAATCAGGGATAGGAAAGGGGAAGACCTGATCCCGCGATCAAGTTTTTGGCGCCGTTGCCGGGGACCAATTCGCACCTACAAGTTCTTGCAAGAGAGCTAGTCTAGGGTTTTATCTTTTCCTTTTTGTTTTTTGTTATTTTTCCTTTTTTCTTTGATTTGGTTTTTCCTTTTTGTTTTTAGTTTTTCAGGTTTTCCTAGTTAGATATGGAGAAGGAGCCACAAGCCTCTTCCCCTATAAAGGCGATGCCAATTCGCCACATACCACCTCAAAGCAACCTCTTGAGCGAACAAGAGATGTCAAGCCCTCAAGCACCACCACCTTCATGGGATAGTCCTCCAAGACCATCCTCTTTGAAGACCAAGAAGAAACTTCTTCCTTACCTTGAAGCAGCCGACCTGGAGACGTCTAGCCAAGCCACATCATACCAAGAAGAACACCTTCTGCCACACCAGAAGAGGAGATTGATTCTGAGCTGATCGAGTTCGTGAAGAGAGATCAATTCCATGATCTGTTTTCAGAGTATGCACTAGAGCACATAGATCACTTTGACAACCTTTGTGATTCCTAGGAATCCTTTCTACAATTCTACTTCAGAGTGTGCAAAGGAGCATCTATGCAACTTTGAGCAGCTTTGCCATGACTATGGACTTGGAGACAACCCCAAGAAGATACAACTTTTCCAACTATCTCTAGCTGGACAAGCCAAAGACTGGGCTAAGTTCAATGCCCAACATGCTTTCAAGACTTGGAATGGATACAAAGGAGCTTTCCTCCACAGATTTGCCAAAGGTCCTATTTATGTCCCACCACCACGCCCAAGCTATTCACAACACCATCCATCATCACCAGACATAAACAAGACACCACTTTTCCCAAGGGAGAGCTACCAAGCTGCGCGCCAAACCAAGATTGAAGAGATGCTTCAAGAGTACTTGAGAAATCAAGAAGAGAGTACAAAGAAGATGGAGAGAAGAATCGATTTCATCCATGAGAGCCTTGGAAACAAATCTGAAGTCCTATTCAAGCAAGTGATCAAGCTTGATGAAGACATTAAGAAGTTAAGAGAGGATCATGATCGATCTTTGAACCTAGTTAAGCTTGATGTTGCTTCCAAATATCAAGAGTTGCTGAACAAGAGCATGAGAATTGAAGATACTAGCTATGGCAATAGCAAACATCTTGGTTCGATCTACAACCGCCTACAAGCCCTTGAAGGATCATCTCATGCCAATTACAAGAGAGAGAGGAGTCCAACACCCAACCACCCTCCCTTTTATTGCAATGCCATCACAAGAAGAAGCACTACTCAAGTCCATGAGGACAATGAAGAAGAAGAAAGAGAGTATGAGGAACAATTGAATGATGAAGATGAAGAGCAGAGCATCGACATCAATGCTTCCCCAAAACAGAGCATGGATACACCTAGCCCTAAGACCCTCGTTTCTCACCAACACCAAGAAGTCAAGCTTCTACACTTCCAAGACTAGAAGCAATGCAAAGACCATCACCATCTACTGAAGAAGAAGATACTTGGCAATATGATCCCATTGATCCCAACAAGATAAGCCCCATGAAGCTTAAAGAGTTCAATGCTAAGGTGAAATCACTTCCATTCTATGTCACTTTTGAAGAAGCTTGGGATAAACATGGTCTAGTGGAGTTCTTTTTCACAACTAGTGAAAACAAAGAAGAGATACACCAACTTTTCAGGAAGGCTCGATTTCCCATTGCCCCTCATGGAGTCAATCAACCACCATCACCACCATCATCACCACCACCCAGTGGTATGTCAATTCCATATCAAGAGAGAAGCTTGCTGAGTTCAATCAGTTTGTCCAAACTCTTCCAGCCAGCATGTCTTTCCAACAAGCTTGGCGCCACTACCCATTCACCACCTTCTTCCACAACTGCAAAGAGAACACCTGAGGACATAAGAGAGCTTTTTGAGAAAGCTAAAGTTCAGCCAACCTTCAAGACCCTCTACAAGATTGAAGACCCAGGTCAATTCTCTATTCCCTGTCAAGTAAATGGTCATTACTTTGATAGAACACTATGCGATTCTGGCTCTTGCATAAACCTCATGCCAACCCAAACCGCCAAACTCCTTGGCATCACACGCTTGACCTATGGAGATTTCTTCGATTGTTTGCCCTTGATTTCTGATGTATATCTTGGTTTGTTGGCTCAGGTAGTCATCAATGGAAGAAAGATGGACTTGCTTCAGGCTTGGGTTATTAAGACCGTTGAGCGTATAATATCTCTTCGTTTGTTGTTCAAAGTGTTTTGCAAGATCCTTCTTCTTTAGTAATGGGAATTTGATGTCCTAAAGATATTGGTTTAGAGGCTTGAAAAATGGAATGACCGACTCTGATTCGACTCTGACACCGGGCTCTGATACCAGGATAATAGAATCAGAGTTCGAGAGTTCTTGTTGGTTAGAGTCGTGTTGACAGACGTGAGAGGTTTTCTAGGTTTAGGGAGCTTATATGGGCCAATATCTCTAATCTTGCTCAACCTCTGTTAGGAAAATCCACCCCCACATAAGTCGTATTGACTAGAACCGTCTTGATCAATTCGAACTCTGTCTACTACTTGGAGCAGAAGGTTCTCTCGAGAATGATAGAAAGGAATCAAAGCTTATGGAGAAGAAAGGAAGTCTCGAGAACAAGAAAGTTTAGAAAGACATTTAGAGAGAGAAACTTAGAGAGAGGTTTTATTGGAAATTCTGAGATGAGATTTTACATTGGGGTACACACATATTTATAGGGGAGGAATGAATGTGCTGACATAAGCACTTACCTCATTCTTACATCATCTCCCATTAAGGTGCTGACATAAGCACTTACCTCACTCTTACATCATATATATTAAACATAACTAAACATAATTAGTAACTTATTCCTTAGTTACTTTATTTAGTGATCCATTTCGAACTGGAGGATGTGTTTGTCGCATCAGCCATAGTGATCATCTGGACATTCGTATTCTTCTTCTGGTTCTTAGAAGTTTTCTTCTGATTTTATATTGACGTCGATGTTGAATCTTCTTCCTATCTCGTCGATGTTTATCTCGTCATCTGGAAGTTGTGCATCTTGGAAGTATTCTTGTGGTGCGTGTTGAGACGTCGGTTCTTGTTTTACGGTTTCTGGAACGTTACGCTTCTTCGTTTTCTGTGTTGCTTTCACTGTCTGCTTACTTTCCATGAAGTATTGAAGGTCTTCGTCAAGGCTTATCTGGTAGTTGAATGGGTAATAGGACCAGCTGTGGTTGAACGGGATTGAGAATGTTTGTCTGGCGTTGTTGAGGCGAAATGCATGGGCTTGAAAGTCTTTGTCTGGTTTGGTGTCATGGAGGTTGAATTAGGGTCGGATTCTTCCCAGATAGTCATCATGATGGATGAGCGTGGGTAACGCATGCAGTTTGTTTGACTTGGTGTTGACTTGGACAGGACGATGGAAGAAGTATATGGTGTGAGGGTTGAAAAAAGGATTAAGGTTGTTCTGGTTTCCTTGACCTTTTAGTTTCTTGAATGGTAAGTTTGTTGCTTTTGCTGATCTTCTTAAGTTTCCGCTCCAGTTTGATAAGGATGTAAACCATGTGAGGAAAGTTGAGAGGCAATCCTTTTGACCTTGTTTTGCGTTGATGTGTTGGTAGAGCCATCCAATGTCGAATGTGATGCCGATGGTGTAAACTGAGCAGAGATACCAAAGGAAGCATAAGACTTCTTCTGGCATGTTCGTGTTTTCGATTCTGAAGAGATGAGCAAATGGATAATCTCTTGTGCCGACTCCCATACAGATTTCCTTCAAAAGTGCAAAAACCCGTTATGGCTAAACTCAGAGTTCTTCGTCGCATTGCCTTTAAAAGAAAACGTCGCTGGTCTTCTTAAGTTTCACACCATATACATCTTCCATCGTCCTATCCAAGTCAACACCAAGTCAAACAAACTGCATGCGTTATCCACGCTCATCCACCATAACGACTATCAGAGAGGAATCCGACCCGACTTCAACCTATATGACACCAAACCATACGAAGACTTTCAAGCCCACGCATTTCGCCTCAACAACGCCAGACAAACATTCCCAATCCCGTTCAACCACATCTGGTCCTATTACCCATTCGACTACCAGATGAGCTTTGACGAAGACCTTCAATACTTCATGGAAAGTAAGTAGATAGTGACAGCAACACAGAAAACGATGAAGCGTAACGTTCCAGAAACCGTAAAACATAAGTGCTTATGTCAGCACCTTCATTCCTCCCCTATAAATATGTGTGTAACCCTATTGTAAAATCTCATCTCAAAATTTCCAATAAAACCTCTTTCTAACCTTCCTTGTTCTCCAGACTTCCTTTCTTCTCCATAAGCTTTGATTCCTTTTTGTCATTCTCGAGAGCACCTTCTGCTCCAAGTAGTAGACAGAGTTCGAATTGATCAACACGGTTCTAGTCAATACGACTTATGTGGGTGTGGATTTTCCTAACAGAGGTTGAGCAAGATTAGAGGCATTGGCCCATATAAGCTCCCTAAATCTGGAAAACCTCTCACGTCTGTCAACACGACTCTAACCAACAAGAACTCTCGAAGTTTGATTCTATTATCCTGGTATCAGAGCCTTGTGGTTCAACCCCTACTAGTTGTCTTTAGGGATTTATTACTTGTACTCATCCCATCTAGATGCCGATCAATGTAGTGGCCCTAGTATAAGCAGCGGTGGCAAGCCCATCTGGGTGTAGTGGCCCCAGTTTGGGTAGGTGCATAGTTGTCTGGGTGTTGTGGCGTCAGTACAAGTGGTTTGAGGTGCTGAGTTAAGAGTAAAGATGTCTAGAAACGTGCGTATAACATAGGATTGGATGGGTGTCTCGGGATCAGGTGAGGATCTCTAGTGTTTTGGCCATGTGGGCCCGGGTTTTGGTGGTCTTTTATATACATGTTGTCTTGTGATTCGAGGTCGAATCAAGTTTAGTGGGGGGAGAGTTGTAACATCAGTAAACCAAAAAGTTGAATTTTGGAGGTGGTGTCAAGCGACACCAGGAGGGTGTCGGTCGACACCAATTATGGTGAAATCAAGTCGGTTCAGTCTAAGTGTCTGGTTTGGGTGAGAAAGCCCTAATTCGCTGGAATAAAAGAGAGCAGCCGTCTTTTTCAGCACAGTTTTCGAGGTGAACTTTTCCAGAGAAGAAAAGAGGCGAATTTGGAGAGATTTTCGAGTTTTGGTGTCAGATCGAAGTGCCATTTGTCGTTGTTTATCGTCATCTCCCTCTTTTCCCCTTTCAATCCGTTTAACAATTGAGTGTGTGACCGTAGGCTCGTGATTCACTAGAGATTGATTGATTGTTGAGTTTTATGATGAGTTCATGCTGTGTTCTTCATAATTTGTGTGTTTGATTGATTTCGGGTGTTGAAACCCTTTTTTTTTTGGTATTTTCGTTCGTTTTTGTTGAGTTAGGTTTCGGGTCTGAGAGTCGGTGTCGAGCGTAATTGCTGGTTTTTGCTCAACACTAGAACATTTTGTATGTTTTGCTTGTTTTGAATTGTTGGTTGCTTGTTCTAGTGTTTTGCGTAATTGGCCTATTAGGCGGGGTGATCGTCTCACTAAGTATTTATGATAATGCTTACGCATCTCTTTCGTATTGTGATGTAGGTGAAAGAAATGTGTGATCGCGGAATGAAGGTGGAAGGAGAGGATGATAGGAAATTATTGTTCTGTTTTTGTTTGAGTTGTTAGAACGTGGTGTTTAGGTTGCTAGCATTATTTAATTATTTGAATTGAATTTGTTGAATCGAATTGGTTTAATTATTTATTGAATTTATTTTTTTAATACTTCTGCTGAGTTGAGTTAATTAATTAAAAAAAAAAAAAAAAAAAAAAAAAAAAAAGGAAAACTTGGTTGTTTCAGTAATGCTCGGCGCCATAGCCGGAGTTGGGTACACATCATCATTGTTAGATGTGAAATTAGCACATTTCCATGAGTCTGTCGCCATCTTTACTAAATGATAGCAGCTAATTGGGGCCTCTCAGAGAACCTCACAGCTTTCAGCCACAAAATGCCACATGACATATTACATAAATAAATAAATAAATTATTCGATTTCTCTTATGTGTAAAAACGAATTCCATCCGAAGCCCATCTCGGCGCACTAAGTCCACTTCGCTCTGGCCCGGTTGGAGTCCGCTGCTAACACCAATTCGTTTCGCCTTCCTCCTTCTCCACCTTCGTTCATCTCTCCGCCGATTCCCCGTTCCCGCACCAAACTCAACATTTTTAGAGTTGTTCTCGACCTGCCACATCAGCTTCTTTCACAGCGATGCAACGTCAGCAGGTCTTCAATATTCAAGAAAAAATTTAATCGCAGAAAAACGAATCGATTCATTATCCGTTTATCACACCATTAGATTCCTTATAACACCAAAACCCTTCTTCATCCCCATTTCAATCCCAGATTTTATTTCCTTCGTTGTCCTCACTCCCGTCCGCCGTCCGCCGCCTTCCCGTTCTCTTTCAAGATTCTACCTTCACCCTCACACCCTCCCAATCCGCTTCCTTCGGTATACCAAAAGTAGCGTCTTCCCCGTCGACTCATTCCTCCCATGGTTCACCTCCGACGCGTCCAACATATCTCTGCGCAGCGTTCCGCCGAGTGTTCCTAGCGGCAACGTTATATATTCTCTTGCGGCTAGAGGTTGTTTTCACGAAGAGGTATCGTCATCTTCTCAACTCTGCCTAAAAAGGATTCAGCACATTTGAAGAGGTATTTTCATCTTCACAGTCTTTGATTTCTCCTATATTAGTTTTTAAGAGATATCGTCATCTTCATAGTCTTTGATTTCTCCTATATTATTTTTTTCCAATCACCTCCTTATTTAGGAGGCGGATTCATGAATCGGAGCAGATTTCCAAGCGGAAGAATCCGTTAACAAACTGTGGAGATTCGGTGTGGCGAGGGAGGTTGACTTGAGGAGAGGAGGAGAGAGAACAGAAGAGTCGGAGGAATTGAAATCTTCACATCAGAGTTTACTGAGATAACCAAATCACGTCTACCCACCACTTACTAAAGCACATGTAAGTTTGACAAACCTACTTAGGCTTTTTAACAATGGAAGACCATTAAACACATCTAATGTTACTTCTAAAACTCAGACGATTGTTGTTTTCTTAAATTGACGGAGAAAGGGTATGGGAGTTGTAACTTTGAAGGAGATTTTGGTTGTGCGGTGTGGGAAAGTCCTATCTACTTCTGAGGTATATAACATGTATGGATTTCTCTTCTTACCAAATAGATATATCATTCAACCCGAATTTGTCCTTATATTCTGAGAATTAATGGTAAATGTCCATCATTTGGCAGGTCATACTGCGAAATTCAAGGAATTGAGTCGGTTAGTAGCCTCTTTCTTTTACAGAACCGAACAGGTGAAGTGAGTTATTTTAAAATCTCATTCAACTTTGAGGCTGCCTCTAGATCCTCTTCAATAGAATATTCACAATGCTCCTCTTTGTTGTTGTCAAGTTGGTTTTATAGAATTGTCAATTGCATGTACGACAATTTGGCTAAACATGTTACCCCAAAATTCAATTTTTCTACATTAGCTAGCAACTTCTTGGCTTTTTCTTCTTTCTCTTCTTTGGCTCACTTTTGTGTCCTGTGTTGTGGGAAACAAACAGTGGGTTATGGGGTTGGCATTGCAAATCATCTTCGACAGCAAAGAACGATTGTGCTCTGCGATGCCTTTCTCCGGTTTGCTATGAACTCACTTATGAGAGTGATCCGGTAAGAATTGTAGAACGATGATGATAATGACGAGATTTTAGGGAGATGTCTCTTCTTTCTTTTTTATGCATTGTCTTTTTTGTTGGTGTTGTGCAGCTTAAAGAGAAGCCGAAAAAGATTTGGTTACGAGCCAAGAGTACAAGTATTGTAAGTACAAGTAAGTTGACAATTCTCTCTATCTTTGCTTTGATAACTAATTTGAATTAGATGTGTTTATTATATATCCGGACTTGATTCTCCTCTTATGTATTTGCAGAATGGAGATGGAATCATGTAAGCTGTTTATCGGTGGGATTTCTTGGGAGACCAGTGGAGAGATCGTCTCGGTGCTACTTTCAGAACTATGGTGAGGTTTTACAAGTGGTTATTATGAAGGATCGAGTCACTGGGCGTGCCCGTGGCTTTGGTTTTATCACGTAGACTCTAATGTCCCTGAGAGAGTCGTTATGCAGAAACACATAATTGATGGCCAATCTGTAAGTTTGAACATCTCTCCAAACTCCAAACAAACATCACAGTGGCTTAAGATATCAATACTGTTGTGTTGCTTCAATAATCTCTCTTGCTTTTGAAAGAGAGTTCATTTTTTTTTATTGTAAAGTATTGTATGGGGCTTAATTTCAGTTGGCAACTTGCAGCTATCTTTCATTTTCAAGTTATCAGTGTTTTCTCGAATTTTTGTTAGTAATGGGTAACAAACTCTCATTATGTTGATTTTAATTTGTAAAGCTACATCTGTCGTAGTTATGATTACAGATTCAGCTATGATAGGCTATAATGATATGTGCCTCCGGCTAAGATGCAAAGGAAAGGAGGGTGTTTTGAAGATAATGGAAAGTAATGAGATGATTGAAAACTTTCACAATAGCAAATTGGGATAAGTTAGTTTCGTACTCTCACCTAACCATTCAGAATGCCTAATACATGTTCATAAAAATCTGAAAAATATTGATTATTAAATTATTCTTTATATGGATTTTATGTTATCCGGATTGATTATTACTATTTAATTAACAATGTTTTTGTTCTTCGATATTAGAACATAGAGAGATTTGCCTTCACAGCTTCTTGAAAGAGGTTCGGATAGCCAAAGTGGCCGTTGATGCTTGTGGGATATGAGAGTGTACGCCAAATTTCTGGAAAAACTGTATGAAGAAACAAAATCTGAGTAAATCATTAATTTTTACTTAACAGTAGTAACCACTGGCTGGAAATGTTATCCCGGGCTACGCCCAGGATCATGTAAGGATCAGACCGTCGGTTTATATGGTCTATATTTTGTTATATTGTTTAATCACATTTGTTTAATCACATTTACATAGATATTTTCAAGAAGTTTTTTTTTTGTTTTTAGTAAAAGGCCTAGGCAAAATAATAATTTCAAAAAAAAAAATTATAAAATTTAATCTTAAATTTGTTGTGATCGTCATATGGTAGAAAAACTATTTATTAAATTGCTCTTCATATTGTGTATGCCAGTGATTTACTGATTAAAATTAACACCAAACATTAATAAATAATAATAGTTAGTAGCAACTTATATTCTAAATTAAATTTGTTTATAAAATATGTCCCCCGCGTAGCACGGGATAACCCTAGTTAATAATATCATAAAAGCCTAAGCCGACTTAAGCCCTTAACCTCCTCAGCAAAATGGCAAGTCTTGAGGAAAAAGGCAAAATCTTTAGGAAAATGTAAAGAAAGGCTCATGCCGACTCGAAGAATGGAAGGAGATCAAGAACAAGAGGAAGTTTTCCATAACAACGAAAAGGAAGATAATCATCGAGAAGCCGACCTCCCTTCACTATATAATGGAGAACCCCCATTTCTGAAAAGGGATCCGAAATTGGCTGCAAGAACCCTAGGCAATAACATTCTCTTTTCAGTTCTCTCTTGTTTTCAATCATCGTCTAGTCAACCCTGTCTCAATCTTGGATACCCGTCATAGAGGTGTGCTATTCTTGATCTCACAATCATAGCACTCTTATTAATAACACATGAATTAAATGTTATCTTTTAAATAATTTCTCAAGGGTATATCAAATTCAATCCAAACCGAAATCAAAACTGTATCAAGCCAATCCAAACGGTATTTCGATTTCTATTCGCCTTATATTTCATAAGTTGAAAATACATTTTTTTTTAAAAATCAGCTATTATTTTTTTTAGCACTAAAATTTGTGGACATTATTGCCTCAAAAAGGGACCTCAAGTGAGTCATCCCATGCTTCAGCACTTCCATTAGAAGCATCTTCGACGTCTTCTTCCATGGATAGCCTAATGTATTCTCTATGAGCAAAACGATCCCACTCACTCCATGTAGGATTTGCCCGCTCCTATGTAATATGATATTAATAAGAAAACAACGAATCCATCTCTATAAGTACATAGCTAGATAAAAACATATTTATATTGTGTGTTACCTGACGTATAAGGAAGGGGTCACGCGTTTCAAATGCCATAAACTTGTTTAGGTTGAAAAGTATATTGAAAACATTTCCAGAAAGTTTAGAACCCTTCAAGTCATTTAGGCAAATATATCCTTCATCCTCTGGTTTGATCATGTCGAATAATTGACATAGAATATCCTCAAACAACACCGCCTCTTGGGCCATACACTCCATTCTATGCAGTTGCTCCTCATAAAAGAACTGCAGCTCGTTTCTAGTCAATACTCCATTTGCATCTAAATCTATGCACTTGAACCTTTATCATATCAAAACATTAGTAGCGTAACATAGCACTCGCCAAATAACATATATATATATATATATTTATATGATTTTTTTTCTTGTAAATTCTTACCAATACTCAAGACTAGGTTCTGATGACTTGTCTTCTTCTGCTAGTATAAAGTAAACAAAATCCTCATAACCCATCTTGTCTTCAGTTTTACTATTAAACTTCCTCGGTACCTATGATAGACATAGTGATTAGTGACTACGACATTCTAAAGGCTTGTAAATAAATTAAAATTAAGAAATGAATGTGTAAAATAGGGAACCTGAGAAAAGATTCGGTCTACAATCCTATAGGTGAGTGCATGGTTACTATATCGGATGAGATTTTCTTTGTCGATCAAGAAATCATGATCTGTATCAAGCTCCCAGAATTTGCAGTATATGACATAGAAATGTTCATAAGAAAAGTACCTAATTATAAACAATAGAGATTCGGATTAGAAGGCATACATTAGGACCAAGTTACATTACTACTAATTAATCGTGAGACACGTACCTCAACACCTTATTGATGTCCTCTTCTTCATCAGCATGCTGCATTGCGTCAACTAAATTTCCTCGCGTAAGTTCTCTCAAAGTAAGATGCCCATTCCCACTCCTATTTATGTAGTAATATATTCTGTATATTACAGTTTCCGCTGTTTCCCAAATGTTACACATACATTACAATGGATCATATACTCAACTTTACATTTCTCACACCTTTGTACTCTTACTTTATCACCAACATTATCATATGGAAAAATAAGAAATTGGGTAACTTCATAGTTTTAGACTAACCATATCTGTCTTGAAACTCAGGTGTGCCTTGTAAGAATTCAAGACCAGGGTGTGTTGCCAATAATTCTTGGAGCACATTCTTGAAATCATCCTGTCATAAATTACATCAGCATGTTGAGAATCCTTGTATATATTTTCAGTAACGGATGTTTCTATACAAACAAATGAAGAAGATATAACAATATCGTCTAATTATGTGGCCAAAGAAATATATATATATATGTACCTTGACAAGATACTTCTTATCTGGTTGCCTTAGTATTGTAAATATCTGAGTTGCGGTCTCCTTTGTCAACATATTTCCGTTAACCCAGTAATCAATGAAGGCCTCTCTGCAAGGAAATTGGGAAACCACTATATAAATATACTTTTGATTAAAAGAGTCCACAGGCCCAAACGAAACTAAATTCCATAGGTTTTCATTTTATAATCTAAGAACTAGTGATATATTAGTATCTCTTTGTTTTCAATAATTGCCGCAACACCAAACGATGTAGTTAACAATGAAAAAGAAAAAAATTGCAAACCTTTTCACAAACCCAGTGTTATCAGTATCTATTTTCTTGAAAATAGAGGTGGATAAAAATGATGGAACCTTGCAGATCTCAGTAGTAACCAATTTAAATTCTGATAAAAAAAAGACATGGTTACTCACTAAATATTGGAGATTAAGTTATTTAAAGAGCGGGTAAAAAACCAACCTTGCAGTTGCAAACCATTCTCCTGGCCATGGAAAAGAGTATTGATCTTAGCTATACACTGCTCTTTTTGGTCATTTGGTGCTGGGCGACCATCTTCAAAGTAAAACTATACATACATAATACAATAGTTTCTGTATTTTTAATTGATGCTTAAAAACTTGTGGTAAAAAATAACAGTTTAATTAAAAGCATTATAACAGAATGGTAACAAACGAGGTGGTATAATAAAAAAATTATGGTACCACCTCTTTAAACCGTTTATAATGAATTGTTTAACAGGAGTAATATATATTGTACCACAGTGGTACAACATTATCAATCAAAGCCTATATACATAACTAGAATGTGGATTAAAATTTAGACCTGAGGAATGAGTTCTTTAACATGTTCAGAAACCACTTTGAGAGGAGAGCTAAGATTAGAGAGTCCAGTCCTTTGTCTAGTGATCCGAGGCAAACCAGTGGAGTTTCTTGGAGAAAGAGGAGGGCCATTGCGCGCAGGAAACATTGTAGCCAGAGGACTATTAGTTCCTGAATTAGTAGTAGAAGAAGATCCTCCACATATAACATTCAATGAAACTCCTGATTTGACATCATTTACCATAAATGCAACCTATAATATAAATAATAAAAAATCCAATTTTACTCACATTCATTATACCAAAACCATATATTATGTTCCGAGAAGATTTCAAATATTTCTGATTTACCAAGCGATTGGTTTCAGGAAGAGCAAGCCATTGATCGAAGAGCTTCTTGACGTAATCTTGATTCAATTTCATCGAAATTGGTGATGTCTCTGGTAACTGTAACAGCTCTATATTCAGCGTTAGAGACTCCATTGCGATGGATTGGATCTTGTTTGAATTTGATCAATTCTCAAATACAAAAAGAATTGGTGGAGAAAATGATGATATTGTGTCATATACATTCATACATGTGTACTAGTGTGTGTTTTATATAGAGGAAAGAAAAATTCGATTCAATTAAAAAAAATAAAAAGTTAGATCCGTCCGATCCTGAAGGATATTGGCTCTAAAATTTGCAGAAAATTAAGGGAAGACGGAGAGAGAGAAGGGAAACACACTCATTAACGGTTTCTTAGTAAAAACTATAATTAGTAAATTGTTTGAAAACAAATAAATATTTTTCCAAAACAATAACATAAGGGTAAGCTACTAATTAACGGGTTGACACGTTAAGCAACAAAACCAAGAAGTATTCAACATTTGCAATCAAAATTGAGTTAATTAGTCAAATGGCAATAACTTTAAGAGAAACTAGATCCTGACCCGTGCTTGGGAAGCATGGGATGTTTCGATTTTTATAAAATCTTCTTAACTATTGATACTGTAATTATGTAAATAATAGTATTGATATGTTTGTGATATATGATGATGAATTAGTGTTATTTTGATTATATAAGTATGAGACGAAATAAATATGTATACAAATTGTTATAATTTCATACTAAATACTGACCCTGAGCAAATATAATCAAACCGACTTCAATGTGTTGACAGTATAACATACATATGTGTCGTTTTACGGGGTTTGCTCGGTTTCATCTGGTGAGTTATATCTTGATTATATAAGTATACCTCATTCGGTTTCGGAGTTTACGAGGTTTGCTCAGTTTCAAAATGTGTCGTTTTGCGGGTTTGCTTTGTTTGATTTGGTGAGTTATAATGTTAATTTAATATTTCAAATTTGACAACCCCTATTTATTATTTCAGTTTTTTCGGAAAGTTAATTCACATGCACAAATCATAAAAGAGAACCAATCTATAAAATTAATAGTATAGATGTTCTGAAATCGTTTTGGTTCGATTTAAGTTATCTGAGTCAAATCGATTTGGTTCAGTTTAGGTTAACCGAACGGTCAAGCAACAATTAGCAAATCCGCCGAGCATCGTCGTTACCATTTCTCTGTTTCGTCTCGACGCACCGTCTTTCTTCTTCGACATAGCTTCCGGTCGTCTCCTTCTTCTTCTTCTTCTTCCTTCAAGGTCGTCGCGTTCTCCACTTAGCTAATTAAACACTTTTCATCTAAAGAGTCTGTAGAATTATCATGATTGCTGAATTTCTGGAATTGACGAAATCTCAATCGATCAAAAAAGGGTTTTTGTGGTCTGACCTAATGTAAGAGCTTCTAGTTCTCTTCGTCTTGGAAAATCCTATGCTCTACTCAAAGGAACCCAGCAAAATCGATATCTGCAGCTGACAGGACTGTTCCCTTGCGTCTCCGTTCTCTAGGTCAGGTAAATCTCTAAGCTCTCGCAATTTCCATCCCTATAGCAATCCTTCGATTTTAACTTGCCTCCTAGATCAGATAACTCAAATAAGATTAACTTAATTCTTCTTCAGATTGGTTTTAAGATGATCAGAATCAAAGGAATTGCAAAGTAAATTAAAACTTGTAGATGTTCAATCCCGTTTTTTTAAGTGCATTTATTTAACATTTTGTAATCACATTACTTGCCTGAGAAGCACGAGATGTTGTAATTTGTGAAGATTTTAGTTTTTTTGAGTTACACAGTTATTTGCTATTAATTTTAATCTTAGGTTCAGTAAATTATTGAATCAATAGTAAGACGAAAAGTGATAAATTAAGTGGTAAATATTTGGGCTGTAATAATTCTTCTCATGTATGGCCCTAAAACGGATAAGTTCATTTCGCATGCTTTCTAACCATGAAATTAACATCAACATTTGTGGCATCCACACCGTTTGTTTAACATCTTGCGCAAAACGAAAAGTCGCACAACTTGGGAGAATAGGAGAAATCGAATCCCAATTCGATCCGATATCTAGTCTTTTGATATGAAATAAATTTGGCGAATCCGTCGGATCAGCTGTTTCATTAATAAACAATAATTTTCATCAAAAAAAAATAATATGTAGTTATGTACAATTTAAATGAAACAAAGAAACTTGTAATAATCTAGTAAGTCTCCTTGGACACTTGAAATAACATATTCTCAATTTGATATCATATAAAAAAACCTGTAACTTCAATATTCTCTTCTTTCCCTTCATTTATAAATTTGTTGATGAGACATATTAAAGTCAAGATTACAAATTTTCACTTTATCAGTCCCGTACTTTCTTTATGTTTTCCGAAAAGACCCGAATCTAAAAGAATGTTGCACTGACCCGTGATGTTGCTATACTTTGAGTTAGTTAAACTTGTGAATATTATATTTCTAAGATTGAATATTGTTTTGACATTTTTTACTAAAGAGAACTAAACCGTCTCTCTTGGCATTATTTTTCTGATAGTGTAAAGCTCATTTTTTTAAAAAAATGGCAATTTAGGGTCAAGAAAAGGATACTCTTGTTCGTAGATCCATTCTTTTGCTTCTCTCTTCATTTGTAAATTTGTTCATAAAACATGTTAAAGTCAAGATTACAAAATTTCACCTTTGATTAGATCCGGTTTTTTCTCAGATGAGACATATTAAAGTCAAGATTACAAATTTTCACCTTTATCAGTTCCGTACTTTCTTTATGTTTTTTCCGAAAAGACCCGGATCTAAAAGAATGTTGCACTGACCTGTGATGTTGCTAACCTCTGAGTTAGTTAAATTTGTTAATATTAGATTTCTAATACAGGATATTGTTTTGCATTTTTTTTATTAAAGAGAAGTAAACCGTCTCCATCGGCATTATTTTTTTGTGTTAGTGTAAAGTTCATTCTTAAAAAAGAAAAATTAGCAGATTAGGTCAAGAAAACGATACTCTTGTTCGTAGATCCATTCTTTTTCTTTCCTCTAAGAGATATTGTTTTGATATTTTTTTACTAAAGGGAAGTAAATCGTCGCCATCAGCATTATTTTTTGTGTTAGTATAAAGCTCATTTTTAAAAAAGAAAAATTGGCAATTTAGGGTCAAGAAAACGATATTTTTGTTCGTAGATCCATTCTTATATGATCTCCTCTAATAGCAATTTGTTCATGAGACATGTTAAAGTCAAGATTACAAACTTCCGCCTTCGATTAGATCCATTTTTTGTCTCATATGAGACTTATTAAAGTCAAGATTACAAATTTTCACCTTTATCAGTCCCGTTCTTTTTTTGTGTTTTTCCGAAAAGACCCTGATCTAAAAGAATGTTGCACTGACCCATGATGTTGCTAACCTCTGAGTTAGTTAAATTTTTGAATATTAGATTTCTAAGATAGAATATTTTTTTGACATTTTTTATTAAAGAGAAGTAAACTGTCTCCATCAGCATTATTTTGTTTGTTAGTGTAAAAGCTCATTCTTTAAAAAGAAAATTAGCAATTGAGGTCAAGAAAACGATACTTTTGTTCGTAGATCCATTCTTTTTCTTTCCTCTTCATTTGTAAATTTGTTCATGAGACATGTTAAAGTCAAGATTACAAACTTTCACATTTGATTAAATCCATTTTTTTTTTCTCATATGAGACATATTAAAGTCAAGATTACCAATTTTCACCTATATAAGTCCCTTTCTTTCTTAATGTTTTTTTCCAAAAAAAAACCCGGATTTAAAAGAATGTTGCATTGACCCTCCATGTTGCTAACCTTTGAGTTAGTTAAATTTTTGAATATTAAATTTTTAAGATTGGATATTGTTTTGATATTTTTTTATTACAGAGAACTAAACTGTCTCCATCGGCATTATTTTTTGTGTTAATGTAAAGGTTATTTAAAAAAAAAATGGAAATTTAGGTCAAGAAAATGATACTCTTGTTTCGTAGATCCATTCTTTTTTCTTCTTCTTTCATTTGTAAATTTTTTCATGAGACATGTTAAAGTCAAGATTACAAACTTTTAGATTTGATTAGATCCGGTTTTCTTTTCTCACCAAAAAAATCTAGATATAAAATAGTGTTGGTTTTGACCCGTGATGTTGCTAAATTTTGAGCTAATAAAAATTGTGAATATTAGGTCAAGAAAATGATACTCTTGTTTGTAGATCCATTCGTTTTTCTTCTTCTTTCATTTGTAAATTTGTTCATGAGATATGTTAAAGTCAAGATTACAAACTTTTAGATTTGATTAGATCCGGTTTTCTTTTCTCACCAAAAAAATCTGGATATAAAATAGTGTTGGTTTTGACCCGTGATGTTGCTAACTTTTGAGCTAATAAAAATTGTGAATATTAGATTTCTAAATTTAAATTTAGATATTGTTTAGATCTAAATTGTCTCTATCAATAATATTTTTGGTGGTAGTATAAAGCTCATTTTTATTTTTGAAATTTGACAATTTGGGTTAAGAAAATGAGATTCTTGTCCATATGGCTACTCAACATGAAATTTGGCAAATAAAAGGGTTAATCAACCAAAAAGAACATGATGGCTATACTTTTAAATATGTCATTCAATATGACTATTCACTGAAATTAACCCAAGATTTAATCAAACATTATGTTAGAATCGAGTTCTAACAAAAAAAACTTCTTTCAAATTAAAAACTCAACACGTGTTGGGATTTGACAACAAAAAAACTCTCTCTCTCTCTCTCTCCACCGAAGGGGCAAATTGCCTTGTATGTTCGGGGACAAAAACCCCAAATCTCGTGTGTTCCCATCTGATTTTCAACAAAAACCCCAAAATCTCTTTCTTCTTCGAGCTCTCAGATTCAATTGTGTGTTCGGAGACTCCAGTCCTTCAAAGCCTTGATTTTTGTTCTCATTCTCTTGTTAAGATTCGCTCCATGAAGAAGGTGCTTCATCGAAGTTTTAAGCCTGCGAAATGGTAATTCGGTTCTCATTTGTCCTCTACTATTTTTCTTTATATCACTAAGTATTTGATTAAATGAGTGAATGATGATTGCCTTTAAAAGTTACCTGATTTATTTTCTTTCTAGTAAAGCAAAATCGCTATAAAATGACGGCTTCGCGCCTGAAAATTCTGAAGAACAAAAAGGATACACATATTAAGCAATTGAGAAGAAAATTAGCTCAATTGCTCGAGTCCAGCCAGAACCAAACGTCTCAAATCCGGGTTAGTCACCAATTGGATTTTATTTTGTCAACATCGAATTTACATTCACAGTATAATCAATAACATGAATGAAAAATTGATATGTAGTCTCGTGTTTTTTCATTTTCACAAAAAAATTGATTTGTTCTATATTCTAAATATTGTTGGACTTGTTGAAGAAACATTATATGTTTCAAAAAAATGATAAGATTTAAAATCTACGGATACAACCTAAACTAATATCTTCTTTGTTTGACATCATATTCAAATCTAAACCTAAAATAACGTGTTGATAAATTGTGTTAATTTGTTTTGGATTTTTATCAGCTTATATAATTTTGTTGATGTTGATTTTCTGATAATAATAACAGAATATTTTATTTGAGTATTAAAGTTTAATACTAAAAATTTGTGTCGAAAAATCTAGCCTAATAAATTGTCCAAGGTTGGGATTTATAAACAACCAAGTGACCTCCGAACCGAACCGAGATGGTTTTTGATCAAAACCGAAATCAATTACATAGGCTGGTTTGACCGGGTCCCACCGCTGCTTCTTCTTCTTCTCTTCACCGATGATGCTTCTTCAGCTCTGAGCCTTTGATTCTTGTTCTTTATCTTCTTCTTCCTCCGAGCTCGTCATCTCGCATAGCCTATTCGATCCTAATCCCCTATAAGATCTCTCGAGTTTGTAGGATTTTTTGCAATTATAGGAAAGAGATCTTTGAAATCGAGAAGCTGAATCTGCAGTTTGATTATGCTTTGGGGAAACCGAAGTAATCATGCAGATCCAGAAACTGTTCTGATGTCGATCAAAGAGGAGACTGAGGAGAGTTGCGAAAGCAGGGCCGTCATAGCGAATCCAAGAATCGAATTACGAAGAAGCTATTTTTGCTGATTTCGATGATCAGCTCTGGCTCCATTTCAACCGTCTTCCTGCGGTAAATTTCTCTGTAACCCTTAGCTCCATAGAACTGTCTCAGTATGATAAGTCTTTGCAACTTGATTGATTACTTTGAAGCATAATTTGAAGCACAATATTATAAAACAGTAACCCTTAACTGCATAGATGATGTAGCGGAAGCTACGATAAACACAGCTCAACCTATGATTCAAGAGAATCAATCGGGACCTGCCAGCTCAACCAAGGGATTTGATATAATCCTCGCTTGGGACCTGCTTCTTGAACTCGTTGAGATTTCTTTAGATCTACCGAAAACAAGGATAGAGAATACTCTTCTCTCAAAGCCTAAGCTCTTTTATTAATAATCAACAACTTAATACAAAAGGAGGCCTAGACGGCTTATTTATAATAAATCTCAAAACTAGAAAACCCTAAAACAATAATAGGAAATTACCAAAATATTAATATAAATAATTAGAATATTTCTAAATATCTCTCTGCATCAATAGAACAGTAACCGTGTTGGCTGATTCAAGCTTGTATCTTATGAATTATAGAAATTGTTTTGATGTTCTTGATGGATGCTTAAACAACAACGTAGAAGAAACTTATGAAGTAGCTCTATAGATGGAACATTTATATGTTAGGTTCTAGATTCATTTAGTACTTGCTCATTATCCCTACTTTGAATTTAAATTTAATACTTGTTCATTATCCCTATTTTGACTCCCGGAGATAAAAAAAATTAATCCAAAAACATTGGCTTTTTTCTTCTTCATTTCGATGGTTCTAAAGAGATTTCATTTGGTTGTTAGAGATGAATCTGAAGCCTTACATTTAAATGTTGGTATATGGACCCGTGGCCGATTATGTTGAGTATTGATAACTGAGTATTTAAGTTTTAATCTTTATGGGGTTCTCTGTTGTTGTGGATGGTTGTTTATGTTGGACTGGACTGAATTTGATTTCATGTTAAAGAATGGACGTTAGTGCTCTTGAAGATACATTTCTGTGAAATCCAAGTTTTTTGTTTGCATACATTTCTGAACATTGTTCCGAAAGCTACCTTGTTTTTCTGTTTGCCGTACTATCTTCTCCTGGAGCTGATTCATTTGCTATTGGTTGTCAGCCATGTTAAACTTGATTCAGGAAATGTACTCGAATCGAGATCCATCTGATTACTCCACGTTGGTTTCAAGTGTTTCAGTCTTCAGACATCACTTGTAGTGCTTTATTTGCTATCTATGTGTTCGTACTGTGATTGGTGTTTTCAAAAATTAAAATCCATTTCCCTTATCTGTTCGAAGAATGATTACTGTATTTTTATCTTTGTAAATTTTTTTTAATCGAAGAAAGCATCTCTCTTTCTTTCTTTCTTTCTTTCTAATCTTCTTGTTGCTTTTCTGGTTTGACGACAAAACATATGCTTTCCCCAAGCTTTGTGGTTTCCAAAAAGGTAATTATGTTCTGATGATTTTGTTCGGTTAATACCAACAAATATAAAATAGAAAACTCATGCTTCTTCCTTCTTTATATGAGCTATGCATATCTTCTTGGAATCATGGTTAATACCAACATTAGTATATCCTCCGGAAACCAATTAATTCTACTCACTCTTTCACTCCTTGTTAGGAGTTTCTTCATTAGTTTTCTCCAGCAGTGTTAATGTTGAACCCTAGACAAACACATAATAGCTATTAGTTTAAGATCTAAAATGTTAATGTCAAAAAATATTTTTGTAAAACATCTTGTTACCTCTTTCTGTTTCGTAGCATATTTTAATACATACTTGACCAAACTATAGAAGACGGAATCATAGCCTTTTCTGAATCCGAAGCAATGTATTACCAAACTTGATATCTGCTTTTTGGTTTGTGGCAGGACATCATCCGATATCATTGAAGCCATTGCTGCAGAGGAGAGGTTGACATATAACTGTGGAAACAATATCCAAGACATCAACATCAGCCAAACTAAAAAGGTTAGAATTCAACGAATGTGCTACTTCATAATGAATACCGATAATAAGTGGTTATAAGACCATCAAATAGATTAGTGAAGTATAACAAAGATTAGTATAATTATAGATACGCAGCTTAGTATAATTATAGATACGGAGCTTTATTCAAAGCTTTATATTTGTTTTATTATACACTGTTTCGTATCTTCTTAGATACACAGCTTCATAGATGGAACAATCACATGTTAGGTTCTAAATAAATTCATTTGTTTTTGCCATGTGTTATGTTTCTCATTTCTTTTAAGTTTGGGTTTCTCCAAATTTGGTCGAAGGTTTGTGCACAACTTTGTCTCGATGCCCACTCGGCCACATGGATGTTCCTTTCAAGATGTTAGACTGGTAAAGCATGTTTTCAATAATATATGTTCTCAATCTAGAAAACATAACTGATTCTTTATAGAGAAAATGGATTAACATAACCTTGGAAAGTTGAAAAATAACTACAATAATCTTTGTATTTTACAAAGGTGTAAAAAGACTTGTAAAGTTTTTAGGAGACCATGTATTACAAAATTACCACTCCATCTTCCTAAACCAAAACCAAAATCAAAACAATTTATCAAACCAAAATCAATACCAAAATTCAATCTAAACCAAAAATCAAAGTTAACCAAAACATAAACCAAAAATTTAATTTTACCTAATTTTGCAATTAAAAAAGTAAAATTTAAAATTTAAAATTAAATACAAAAAACTAATAAATAAAAACTAAAATTATGAAAAAAATTAAAAACTAAAATTTAATAAAAAAAACTAAATTAAAAACTAAAAACCAAAATTAAAATTATTAAAAATTTAAAATTAAAATAAAAATATTAAAAACTAAAAATTAAAATTTAGTACTAAAAAACAAAAACATTAAAATTAAAATTAAATCAGGTTAAACATTTAAAAGTAAAATTAAAAAGTTAAAATTTTAAAATAAATATTAAAAATCAAAAATCAAAAATAAATATTAAAATTAAAAAAAAAATAATAAAAATTATTAATTAATGTTTAATATTCATTAAGAATTAAAATTAATAAAATAATTATTAATTAATACTTTTGAAAACATTTACCCAAAAATACTTTTATTAATTTTAAAATTTTACCCAAAATTAATAATTAACTCTAATATTATTGTACTACAGATAATAAGTCTACATATGTGATAATATACAAATAAAAGTCTACAACTATTACATTTAAGTATACACGTGTTGTATAGTATACAAATAAAAGTCTACAATGAATTGTTACAAAATAAGTCTACCACAACAATAAATAAATCTACCGTGCAACAATAAATCTACAATCAAAGAAAATAAATCTACCACAACATAAACGAAAGATAGTATGTTCCTTAAATCTACAATCAAATAAACAAATCTACAAGACAATGTATAAATCTACAGTAATGTAAACTAAGTCTACCATAACGTAAACATAAAAATAAATCTACGGCCAAATCAAATAAGTCTACAAGAAAACTATAAATCTACGGCTACACAACAATAAATCTACGAATTTATTAATAAATCTACAAAATGCCACTTCGACTTTGACATTTTTAAAAAGTCTACTGCAATATAAATTAAGTCTACAAACATAAATCTACAACAATAGAAATAAGTCTACAAAATCAAAATAACTCTACAAACTTAGTTAAGTCTACGGCAACTAAAAATAAATGTACAACTAAAAGTCTACGAATAATAAGATAAATCTACAAGACGATATAAATCTACAAATTGAAAAATTAGTCTACAGTTTTCATAATAACTCTACGGTCATTGTTTGTAGATTTATTCTTGTAGACTTATTTTCGAAAATGTCTTTTGTAGACTTATTATCCTGGTTCATTAATGGCACTTTCGTAAATACGTTTTTTGTCACCAAAGAAATAAGGGTAAAATCGGGAAAAAAATCTGTTTAAGCCACTTGAATATACAAGAGTTATTGTAGTAATTAACTAACTTTCCAAGGTCATATTCATCAACTTCCCTTCTTTATATTAGAACTTAAAGCATGTAACACATTATGACCGTTTACTTACGTTGTTGCAGCCGCCATGTATTGCTCCTAAACATGAAGAAGCTTGCTTGGATTCACCAACCTGAAAAGAAAGACACCAAGGTAATCAAAGAAATCAATCTTCAGCTGAGGGCAAAACTGTTTGGGATGGACAGAGCGTCACCTTTCCATGCATCAGTTCCTGCTACACAAACTTCTTATCTTCATGGTTCCAATTCTTTCAACATTGATTTCATTCTAGCCATTTGGGATCACTTTCTTTGCTTCTAATTGTTGCTTCAATTGAGTTTCTTCTATTGTATTTTTCTATGGTTTCCTTGTAAGTTTTCACCCTTTTGGGGAGTATTATATAAATGAATGGAAGTTAAAAAAAAAAAAAAAAAAAAAAAAGAAAGACACCATGGTATGTTAAACAAAAAGGAGATGCCACAAATTCCGAAATAACTCTTTGGAACATGGACCTCTAGATTTGTTGATTGATTGTTTTCATGTATGCAGGACTTTAACAAATACTGGACATGATTTATTGGATGAATTCTTACAGTTTCGTCTGCATATATTACCTCCATTATTTCACCAGAGAGTGCCATGAACTGCATCCAAATGTGGAGAACTTTCTCACGGATTCGCCAAGAAGACCTGTAAGGTTTGATATCTTAAGCTTTGTGAAGTTATGAGAAATAATCATACTTGAAAGTAGGATTTTGAGAAAACATGATCGTCTTCCTTCTTCACATCCTGAAACAGATTGAAAATTGCTATTAGAAGAGATCGAGAATGTGATATAAAGAAGTGATTTAGTGTAATTGCCTCATACTGTTATTTTGATCTATGATTTGCATCCGTCTTCTTCTTCATGTAGGTGATGAAATATCTGTTAAAAAGAGAAGATAGTTTTTTATTAGCAAAAGAGATTTATAATATAAAAAACTGGAAGAAAAAAGCATCTGAACTGAAATCAAAAGTCATCTATGTTTGAGTATTAGAAAACTATGAGTTTTTCTAAGGTTTCTTCTACTGTATTTATAGTATTTGTGATGGGAGGGTTTCTTAGGGTTTCAAAATATTAGCACACGCATATTCTTTTGGAGGGATATTCAATCATAAATCTTTGCTTTTAAATTTTGCATAGATTGTGGAAAGACTCCCGTGATTTTGCTTGGAAGAGAATATCTTTTGATTACTGTTAGTGATATCTTGGATTCTAATTTGTAATACACCGATAGTTTTGGAAAGATCGTATTAGTTGATTAGGAAGATTGCAGATTTTTCCGAGTTGGAGTTGAGATTTGGAAGTATGTTAGCTTCGTCTCATAATTATTTTGAAGAAGATTCGATTGGACTTCGGTTATGGGTTTTATTTCATTGATAAGCCTCGATCAAATTCGGTTATGGATCAAACGATTTCCGGTCTGATTTAAGTGTGGCTTAGATCCGCGTGTTTTTTTTGCGGGTCGGGTCGAAAGTCCGATGTCTGTCCCCTTTTAACACTTTCGACACTTTTTCTGAGCATATCCCAGTTTCCAAACAGAGGAGGTCCGAAATGTGTTATGGACAGAAATGACCTCACTCCAAAAAAACCTCATTTGAAAAACGTGGGGGTAAATGGTCTTTTTAACAGGATCCGATCCAGTTTCCTTCTCGGTTATTCTTAGAATTTCGGATAACTGGGATAATTTTCTGTTTGGTGACAGGAATAATTCTAGCATGCACCCTTGATTGCTTATATTTTAATAGTATAGATTAGTGAAATAGCCATGTTTTTAAAGCAGATCTGGAAGGCGTATATGACAACCTCTAAAAGTCTGATCATATGGAAGGTGTCCAAGACACCTCTTAAAAACCAGGACAATTTCTTATATTATCTTACTAGGAGGAAGTCCACGCGCGGAAATATATTTGTGTGTCTACTAAATGTTTTTCTTATTATTAGTAATTTAGTATCTTACTAGTATGGCCTCCCGTGCATACGTACGGGCAATTGTGTTAAATGTAATCATAAAATTTTATTTGAATCAACCTAAAACATTTTTTATTTTACTTTTAATTAAAAGAACAAAATAAAATGCCCAGAAAAGCTAAAGAAATGTGTTCAAACTAAAACCCCATAAAACATAGAAGATGTCTTGAGATTTATGTATGTTGATACTGGTGTCTTGCTTGTTTCAAGTATCGCATGAGTACTTTCCATCCTAAAATTCTTCTTTCTCAGGATTGAAAAATGGTGTTGCTTTGCCGAAACATACATTGCAATCAACATAGTATACCAAGGCAGTTCCTTTTGGAAAGTCAGAATCTCTGCAAAAGTTACGCATGTGGTCTCCTAAAAAAAAAAATTTATAGTCAGAATTGTATAGTTTCCAATAGTTTTCAAAAATTTATATGGTATACGATACAGGAAATTATAGTCAGATTGAATGGAATTAAGTACCGCAGTAGCTGATGTAAAGTTCTCGATTGTTTGCCAGCTGCATAAAGGGAATGAATATAGTTTTAGTTGAACTGGGTACCATCAGTTGAGAAACTGTAGATGAGACAGCTTTATCACTATCACGAATCCTGCATCAAAAGAATACATAAAAGGTTAAAAGTAGTTGAACTAATCGGGATGTTTGATTCTTTGATTTTGTTTCATATATAAGATTTCCTTACTTGGTTTTATATAAAGTAATCTCCTCTATGTCTTCATTGAGATAAACCTTCGTTGAGAAGTGTGAGTTTTGAACAGATAGTTTACCTACACAACATTTAAAACATATATCACGACCATGAGATCAGTCTATGATTAGTAGATCAAACAATAAACTATCAGGAGCTAATCTCAAAGTTATCATAACATAATTTATTGCTTTTCCATGGACATCCTATAACAATAGCTAAAACACTAAACTACCAAGACCGAATTTGAAAAAGTTTTACTAATACATAAGGCATTAGAGATTCCTTTATTGATAGTTTGGGTAAGCGAAATTGTAGATAAATTTTCTTTATTAGAGGTATCGAGTCGGACAAGTATCATACTTGAACCACTGAGTTCTTGACAGGTCTCTCCCGTAGGAAGTCGAATTCGTAACGGCGGGAGGGACATCTGCGTGAGCGGAAAGGAAAGGTAATGTAAAAGTAAAAGATTTTTGAATATTGGGCGAGCAATTATGATAGATTTTTGTGTTCTAATTGAAGAAGGAAGGGCGGTAGATTTATTAGTATATATAGATCTATCTCTTAGTATTAACAGATACTTGACCTTGCGGTAGATATATGAGTTCCGGTTAGTTTTAAATGGACATCTTATTGTAAACTTTTTTCGCAGAGATGGGTTCTTCTACATTGGGGAGGGAAATATCAGGGGAGATTGTTCCCAGCCGGAAAATCTCCTTTGCAAGATCGAAGCTTGCATCACAACTGCAAGTTGACCGAGTTTGGGCAACTGAAGCACTCTGTAGGAGAAGAAGTTTTCAATGACGTTATGAGTACATCTCAAGTGGGAATTATTCTGAAGCTTGCCTCAAGGAGTTACATGTGGTGTGCGAAGACATGTCATAACCTCCTAACACATCAATTGGCTATTGAGTCGAGTAATGAGATATGGTCACTATTTGGAGGTCGGCCAATTAGGTTTTCTCTCCACGAGTTTGGGGAAATCACACAGCTAAACTGTAAAGAGTTTGACCGTAATGATGATTTGCAAGTAGAACACACTTTTTTGGGACCTGGTCGGCATTAAAGATGGGGAAGGACCTTCTTGGCATGAGTTGAACGGAGCGCTTGGCAGATGCAGCACTTGGACGTACGAGCAGAAGAGAATGCTTGCGCTGCTGTTTGTTGTGCACATTGGAATATATGGCATTTCTCGGTCTAGTAGGATTTCTTTTAAGCATGCTAAAAGGGTTCTTGTTCCGGAGTCATTTGAGAGTTATCCTTGGGGCAAGTGGGATTTAAGGAGTTGATGGAGTCCATAAAAGTAGCTAACCTTGATGGGAAGACGTACGTCGTACACGGATGTGTACATGCGCTGTTGATATGGGCATACGAGGCTATTCCAATAATAGGTGAGAAATTTGGTAAGAGACGAGGAAACATTGAAATCCCATTACTTCGGTGGGAATCATGTCGCAACAGATACAATCTGGAAGCATTATTGGAAGAAGAGAAGAAAAAAACCGGTCTGGATAAGGTATTAGTCGTTTGCCAGTCGTGTTGTTTCTTATGATTCGTAAACGACACGATTCTTAGAAGAATGTATTTGTTTACTAAGATTATTTTGTAATGCCCTTGCAGGTTCGAGTTAGGCAGTTAGTGTTGAAACCTCTGGAAGAGATATATCCCGTTTGGGCAGGCGAAGAGGCAGGAGGTGATATCAAGCTTGATAACATGATTCGTGATATTGTTGGAGGCTGTCTGGATGAAAGTTGCTGGGAAACAGAAGAGCAACTGTTGAACAAAAAGAAGAGGAAGAAAAAGTTAGAAGTGGTGGTAGATAGTGATGATGATTTGGTAGAGAAACCTTTGCGAAAGATTTCAAGTAAGAAGAAGGAAGAGCAGAAGACGAAAAAGATGGAGCCGAGAGACTATAGTGATTCTGAATCTCAGAAAAAAACGGAAGATGGGTTAGGTTGGGATGGAAGAGATATAAGAAAACCATCCGAAGGCCTTGCTGATGAAGCACTAGCGAATGTGCTTAACACTATTCTTGAGAAACTGAATGAGCTGGGAAACGAAGTTTGAACTATTGCAGACGAACAAAACTACTGTGGAGGAGGGGTCGACGAAAAAAAGGAATGAAGTAGGCGATGAAGTAGCCGAGGAGAAGGTGTATGATGCAGAGTCTGACACTGTTGGGGAGAACGACGATAAGAAGGGTTGTGAAGCGACTCCGGAACCGGTTAGTTGGTATTTGTTTTAATGCAGTGGTTTTGTTTTCATATTTGAAATACCATTGATTCATGTTTACAATATCATTGCAGTCGTGGTTGCAATAGAGGTTGAAACATCGCAGGAAGGGATTACTATAACCAGAACCATAAGAAACCCGTCATTCGATTATAAGAGACCCACGCAAAGGAAGCTGGAACTGAATGATCCCATGAAAAGTTAGGAGGTGATTCGATGGCGGGGAAGACGCCGTTTATAATTCCACAACTAAGTGATGAAGACGATGAATTTTCTGATGAAAGCATTTGCGGCCAACGCACAAAATCTGGGAAGGCAGGGAAAACAGGACAAAGCAAAGGTGAGGCCTATGCCTTCGCCAGACATCCATTTGTCACCGAAAAATTCATCCTAGATCTGCCGTGAAACGGAAAATGAAAACAGTCCTCAGGCGACGTATGATCCTTTAGAGAAGGTCGATAGAAAGAAGCAAGTTGCGCTCGTCGAATATGTGAAGACATATTTGTAAGTCACCACTATCTAGAAGCCCCGTAGATTAGAGTGGATACATATATATCATTGCACACATGATGTTGATGAGATAACCTTTGTTGCAGGGATAACCCTATCGAAAGTAGCAGTCCAGAGGCAGATTTCTACCTAACCTTAATGACACCCAAAAAAACAGTGGGTCGTAGATGAATACGGCTGGCTTTCCGATATGGTAAATGCGTGAAATTTAGTCATTTTTATGTATGTATGAGATATGTGATGATATGTACTGTATGAAATATGTGAATAAATTCAATGTTTTTCTGTTGCAGCATATGGTCGCGGGTATGAACATGTTCCGCCAAAGGTCATTGCGTAGGCCGTGTCCATATAGAAACGAGAGATTTTTCCTCGACCCTCAGTTCACCAGTTTGTGGTGTATACAGTACAAAAATGACTATCTCGGCCACGAGAAGACGTTTGAATTCTCTATTGGGTTCGAGAACCATTACAACGGTATTGCCCCAGACTGTGCCGTAACCAACAAGAAATGGGTTCAAGATGTTGACACTTTGTACATCACCCATAATATTTGCAATAGTCATTGGGTGGCAGTTGAGGTTATTTGCTAAAGAAGAGGGTAAAAGTTTATGATTCCATCTACTCGGCATTTGAGGAGAATGACGTAAAAGAGTCTGTGAAGCCGTATATGAAGCTGATTCCGCTGCTTTTGAGACACCTCGCACCAAAAGAGGAGAAACAAAAAATGGGCGGGTGCCTACAACTTCTACCTGATAAAGGGTGTTCCGCAGAATGACAAACCGGGGACTGCGGTGTATACACCTGAAGTGCATCGAGTGTTTAGCTCTTGGACGTTGTTTACCGGCATCGACGACACGAATGTGGGTGACATCCGTCTCAAGTACGCTGCTGAGATGATGGATGAGGTGGACTTGTCTGACTTCCTGCAACCGACAATCCCAAAGACAAGCCCGTACCCGCGTGGTACATCTGATGACGCTCGCAGGGGCTGGAGACGGATTCGTTGGATTCGTTGTAGTGAAACCATCGTTTAGGAAGAATGTAATGGTTTAGGAGTTGAGGAGTCATTGTATTAAGTAATTTGGTGTAGTGTTTATGGTATGTTTGTGTGGTATTGGAGTTTAGGCGCCGTCATATATGTAGACGGTTGTAATGGTAACTACATTTTCGAGTGAACCAAGTGACTGCATGACTTGTATGGGTTCGTTAAATTTTTGGTTGAGAGGAAGAAAATTTGTTGCTCTTACCGTGTTTTTGTGGAATATGTAATGGGAAGTGAGACCATAAGCCACGCTGGCAGATGAGTCGTGAAATTGCAGACCGGGATTGCCACTTAGCCGTCTTTGATTGTATCTGTAAACTGGCCACGAAATTACAGTAAAAAAAAAAAGAATAATTTAAATTTTTGACTAAGTCAGATCTGGTGTAGTGTAGAAGAAAGGAAGAGCGTGAGGCTGTTGTGCCATATCCTAACAAAAATTTATCTGAGCTGCCATGTGATCGGCTCAATCTGGACGTATTTGTGTTCTCTTTCATTCGGTATAACTGTTTCCTTTTGGTTCAACTATGGTTTTTTTTTTTTTAAATCAAATAGATCAGAGAAAACATGATGTATAATGTGAAAATAAACCTAACAATTACCATAATCACATGTCTATATATATAAAGTTGGTGTGATTCTCTTCTGCTGGTGACACCTCAGCAAAAGAGACCCCTTCTAAATTCAGCATCTTTCCACATCAGCCATCTCTACTCTCCATTTGATTTATTTTATTTGCTTTTATTATACTTTAATTGTCATACGATGGAAAATCTAAAGTTTCTGCTGTCGCTAAGTGTCTTCAGGAGAGGGAGAGCATGATCTTACTCTTGAAATTTCACATTCTTCGCGCTCAACATCGGATGCAGCAATTCGCAGATCAACACCGCACTGATCGCAGTTTTGACATTGGTGAGTATGTTTATGTCAAACTGCAGCCTTACCGACAGAAGGCTGTTGTCTTACGAGCTAATCAGAATCTTTCTCCTAAGTATTTTGGGCCATACAAGATCATTGATAAATGTGGTGCAGTGGCGTACAAGCTTCAGCTCCCTGCATCTTCTAAAATCCATCCAGTCTTTCATGTTTCTCAACTGAAACTTCAGGTCGGGCCATTTCAAGTCTCAACTCAGCTTCCTTCGATTGTTCGAGATGTGTTGGTGAAAGAACCAGAAGAGATATTGGAACGGAAGATGGTGAATCGTCAAGGACAAGCTGCAACTATGGTTTTGGTCAAATGGACGAACCAACCAGTCGAGGAAGCAACTTTGGAGTTTCTTTATGACTTACAGAAGTCATATCCTTCATTCAAACCGTGAGGACAAGGTTTTTCAAATGGGGGAGATTTGATATAGGATAATTTACATTGTTAGAAAAGTCACGTAATGGGCTAAATTTCCTTTTCAGTTTTTACTTTAAGTCGGTTTTGGGTTTTGGGTGTTCTTATATAAGAATTGTATTTCATTGAGAATCAATATAATTCAGAAAGATTCAGAAAACCTCTTCTTCTCCTTTCATCTATTGCTTCGATTAAAGCTCAATCTAGTTGAGAACCTATTCTTCAATTGCACGTTCTTGCTTGTGAGTTCAAGATCTTTGTTTTAAGAATATTGGTTCTAGTTTCTATCGGTTACTAAGAAATTAGAGTTTACTTCTATCAATTATCTCTGTGCAAATCGCTTGCTTCTGTAAACTGAAATTTTCTCTGAAATCTAATTCCGTGCAATTATCAGGCTTTTGCGAATTAGGGTTTTTCGAAATCCTTCTGTGATATTTTATGTCTCTGTGATTTAGGTTTTCATAGATTATTTCCGCAATCACTGAATCGTGCATAATCGTGCGAAATTAATGATGATAATTGGTTATGTGCATAAATCGTGTGAATTCGTTCTGCTTATAATCTCTGCATAATCGCTTGGCTGATAAAATCTGAAAACGTTTAATGCATATATTGATAAAATCGCATTATGTACGACAACGATTTTATATTATCATTCTGAAAATTATTCCGTGCATAACTCGTATTTAGTTTCGAATTCAATAGTTCGAATTATCCATTCCGTACAGAACATTGGTTTCATATAATGTGCATAAATTGGGTTTAGATATCACCACAGTGACTACATCCTATAATGATTTTCAATTGAAAACCATTGTTTGAATAAAGTGTTTGTATGTGTAGATTAAAGATATCCACAGATAACTTAGTCTAAATAATTCACTGCATCACTTGCTTATGATTCATGAACATGTGACCTTAATGTAGTTATGGTGATTACCCACAGAAATTCCATAATTTTGTCATATGTTTTTAATTTATCATGTGTCTGATTATATTTTGAAGCCTAATTACACTACTTGTTGTATCTCTAACTAGAGCTTTTCCTGCTCACTTGTCATCCATGGTCTCTGTTCCAATCCTCATAGGGACCAACTTCTCAGAATGGAAAGAGAAAGTTGAGTTCACATTAGGAGTACTTGATCTGGATTTGGCACTTCGTCAAGATGAGCCATCCAGTGACTGATGAAAGTACTGAGGAAGAATATCAACTCCATAAAGCATGGGAGAGAGCGAACAGGCTGAAGCATAATGTTCTTAAGGATGACAATTGCTAGTAACATTAAGTCTTCCCTTCCGAGTGCAGATAAAGCTAAGGCTTATCTTGCAGCCATAGAAGAACGGTTTAAGACTGCAGACAAATCCCTTGCTGGGAAACTTATGGCAGATCTTACAACCATGAAGCATGATGGCACAAGGTCTATGCATGAACATTGCATTGAAATGATTAACCTTGCGGCTAAGCTGAAGAATTTGGGACTAAGTGTGGATGATTCTTTTCTTGTCCAGTTTATCCTGAATTCTTTGCCTCCTCAGTATGGACCATTCCAGATCAATTACAACGCCATTGATGAAAAATGGACGTCTAATGAATTGACTAGTAAGTTGGTTCAAGAGGAGTCTAGGCTTGACCGTGAAGGCATTAGGGTTGTCATCATGTCCAAGAAGCTAAACCTAAAGCTGAAAAAATGGAATTAAGTAAGCCATGAAAGAGCACTATCCAGAATTAAAGATTATAATCCACTTATTAAGAAGAAAAACGGCAAATAAAAGCTTTATAGTTTTTCATTAAAATTGCCTTAAAGATAAGATAATTCAAAACAAATAGTAACATTATTAGTTACATAAGTATTTTGAATCTAATCTTACTTATGTTTCTTCTTAATTTTAATGGATTTATAGTAGTGCTTCTACACATGTTTGATGCATAAATTTATCATCAATAACAATTCAAGGGAAACTAGTTCTATAAGGGAAAACGAGACAATCGAGTCAACTAAATTATTGACATTTATTGTCTCATTATCTATTTCCTGGAAATTAGTTTCATTAAGAAAACTTGAGGAGATAGATGTTTTAATATTATTCTGAACTCTGATGGAATTGGTTCTAGAATATTAATTGATGGCCTCTTATGTTAAATTTGGCTGATCAAGATTTTAAAATACATCTCATTGTGCATTCTAAAAGTGGACTTAACTGTCAACATGTTCTTAAGATAAGTATTCCTTGTGGTTTAAAAGACTGGATGGCGCAGCGTCAAGCTTGATAAGCTCAAAGTTCGTTGATTCTTACGAATGGCCGTACGACGAGGTTTCTTGAGTATTGTTGACTCAAGATGAATGCCGATAACAAGAGCGATGAATTGAATAGTTCTAGGTTTATTATTAATAAAAAAGCTGCGTCTCAAAGTACAAATATTGGAATCTTAAATAGAGGGTAAACCCTAACAGAAAAGGAAAAGCTTAGCAACAAGCAAAAGGAAATTAAGAAGTAAAACCAAAGCCCAAAGTTTAAAACCCAAACAAAATACGATAGACGAACACAAGACGTTAAGTCGGTGTTCATATGATAAGATGCACTGCATCAGGTCTCCCCTGCTAAGAAAATATTCGGCTCTGAATCTGGAATGTCATTATTACCGAGGTAGCGTTTAAGGTACTTGACGTTGAACACATTGGCGGTCTTGATCTCCGGAGGAAGCTAAAGACGGTACGCGTTATTATTGATGCGCTCCACTACTTGAATAGGACCAATCTTACGTGAACGGAGCTTGTTATATTCATGCAAAGGCATGCAATCCTTAGTCAGTACCACCCAAACTAGATCACCTGGTTCGAATATCACTTCACGTCGTCGAGAATCAGCTCTGGACTTATATTTCTCGGCCGAATGAGAAAGATTGGTAGACACCTGTTCATGCGTAGCCTTTAAAGCATCTACAAAATCTGAAGCTTGACCATGAAGACGAGATGGATCAGGCATAGTAGTCAAGTCCAATGGTCCTCGCGGCACAATGTTGTAGACGACCTGAAAAGGACTAAAACCGGAGCTTCTATTGGTAGCATGATTATGAGCAATTTCTGCTTGACATAAACGAGTTTCCCAAGCTCGAATGTTCTCACCAACAAGGCTTTGTAACATGTTTCCAAGAGAACGATTTGTCACCTCCGTCTGGCCATCGGTTTGTGGGTGATATGCAGTGCTCATATCAAGCTTCGTATTGAGCATCTTCCACAAGAAACGCCAAAAGTGACTCAAAAAGCAAGTATCTCGATCAGAGACAATAGAAGTAGGCAACCCATGGAGGCGGTATATCTCTTGAAAGAACAATTGTGCTACTTTAAAGGCATCCGTCGTCCTTTTGCAAAGAATAAAATGCACCATCTTGGAAAAGCGATCGACAACAACAAAAATGGAGTCATTACCTCGTTGTGTGCGCGGGAGTCCAAGAACAAAATCCATACTTACGTCAGTCCACGGTTGTGTAGGAATAGCTAATGGGAGATAGAGGCCTGCGTTGGTAGCTTGACCCTTCGCCAACTGACACGGACGACAACGTTCCACAAATCGCTCTACGTCTCTCCGTAACGATGGCCAATAATAAGAGGACGATACTAGCTGCAATGTTCTATCACGTCCCACATGTCCTTCAGAGTGGAGTTCTTCAATCACACGTAATCGCAAGCTGCAGTCTGGTAAGCACAATTGAAAACCACGAAAAAGAAATCCATCCGAGAGGAAAAAATCATCACGTGCACCAGCTGTAACCTCAACATAGACTTTAGCGAAGAAAGGATCGGTCACATAGAGATCCACAAAAGAAGAAAACCCAGGAACAGATGTGTGCATCGTTGTCAAGAGAGTGTGTCGTTGACTCAACGCATCAGCCACACGGTTAAGTTTTCCAGACTTATGGCGGATCGTAAACGTAAACTGCTGGAGAAACGCGATTTCCAAGAAGCATGTCTAGCAGAGACCTTGACCTGATTATCAAGATGTTTCAAAGCATCATGATCTGTGAACAACACAAAATCTTGATGGACAAGATAGTGACGCCAATGTTTAATCGCTTGCACCACCGCATAAAGCTCAACATCGTAAGTACTGTAACGACTACGAGCTCCAGAAAGTTTCTCACTATTGAAGGCAACTGGACGAGACGATTGGTTCAACACTGCACCAATCCCCAACTTAGATTCGTCACAATGAAGCTCAAACGTGGATTCAAAGTTAGGAAGAACGAGGACAGGAGCTGAAGTGAGCTTCTCTTTGATCAATGCAAAAGATTCTCTCGCCGCTTCGGTCCACAAAAACTTGGTGTCTCGCATGCAATCAGTAATAGGAGCCATGATTGTACTAAAATGAGACACAAATCTGCGATAAAAGGAAGCCAAACCGTGAAAACTTCTAACCTCCGAGACAGTACGCGGTTCTAGCCACGAACGGATAGCATCAACCTTGCCCACATCCATGGATAAACCATCACTCGATATCATATCCCAGAAATAAGACGCTATCAACACCGAGCTCACATTTTTGCCGAGCCACAAAAAGTTGTTCTTGTCGCAAAATTAATAGCACTTGACGTAGATGATCCACATGAGCCACCATAGACGAACTGAAAATAAGAATATCGTCGAAATAAACGACAACAAACTTACCAATATATGGTCGTAAGGCTTGATTCATTAGTCTCATGAATGTACTTGGTGCGTTCGACAAACCAAAAGGCATCACCATCCATTCAAACAAGCCTTCCCTCGTCTTGAAAGCAGTTTTCCATTCATCACCCGGTCGGATTCTGATCTGGTGGTAGCCACTTTTGAGATCCAACTAGGAAAACACCACTGCACTGCCGATTTGGTCAAGTAAGTCGTCGAGACGCGGAATCGGAAAATGGTAACGCACCGTGATCTTGTTGATTGCTCGACTATCAACACATATTCTCCAAGATCCATCTTTCTTCGGAATAAGAAGCGCAGGCACCGCACAAGGACTCAAACTCTCTCGAATGTGACCCTTCATGCTCCAATGGGACTCATACGGTAGTGAGGACGGTTTGGTAACACAGAACCGGGAATCAAGTCGATGTGATGATGGATGTCACGGAGAGGAGGCAACTCTTTAGGTAACTCTGCTGGAAATATATCAGCAAATTCGTTCATCAAAGCCGCCAAAGGAGGAGCCCAAACAGAGTTATCCGAGGTAGCACTTGGTTTGCTTATCAATGCCAAAGCAAAACCCAACTCACGAAATTCTGATTCAAAGTCTGATTTACTGCAAAACAGAACCTTATTCACCACACGTGGAGGTGGAGCTGTGACAACTTCGTGCTTCAACGGCGGAGGTGGTAAACGAGGTACCGACGGGTTAGGTGTAAGCATAAT
>CACVBM020000677.1:61574-73834 GCA_902728155.2 Microthlaspi erraticum
TAGGCATTGGTTGAGCTAGTCCCACCATCAAGGGTGATAGTGAGGACTTGAGACAGAAGCTCCTTTAGCTTGGTTGGGTCCCTGGACTGTTCTGAAGTCACCAAGGCCTTGGCTCTAGAGAATGGCCTTGATCTCCCCATGTACCTTATTTTGTACTCAATCTTCCTATTTTCAAACTTGGTGGGGAACAAAGTCATTGTGAGCTGAGATGGCTTGACTGAAGGGGCCTGAGCTGGTGGATCCTTTCTTTTATCTCCTGGTCTTTCCTTAGAGGCTGCATCCTCCCCTTCTTGTAGAGCCCTTCCTAGTGGCTCATCAAACAAAGCTTGAAGGCTCTCTTCATCAAGCACACAAGGGGCTTGAACAAGTCGCTCAGCTCTTGGCCTATCAGATAGTGGTTTCTCAACTCTAGCCCTCTCAAGACGTGGCTTCTCAATCCTTGGTCCTCTCTCATCCTTATCCTTCCCAACTCTTGGTTCCTTGCCAACCCTTTCCTTCACAACCTTTGTAACTCCATGACTCTTAGAACTGAGATTGGCACTGTCAATTGTGGCACAAAAGTCTGAACCTCTAGGCTGCAAGCGATATGACACCAAACTATTCACCTTGTGAAGGATCACTTCTTGCTTGTGAAAGTCTATTGAAGCGCCAACTGTACTAAGAAAAGGTTCCCAATAACAGAGGCAAATCCTTCTCTTCTTCCATTTTCATCACAGTGAGATCAGTTTGGATGATGCATTCTCCAATTTTCAAGTGATAATTCTTGAACACTCCAAGAGGAGATTTAGTAGTTGCATCTCCAAAGATGATTGAAGTAGTAGGGCGCTGCAAGGCTCCAGCTATGCCTAGCTTCTCTGCCATGGAGAGAGAGATCAGATTGATGCTTGCTCCAGAATCCACTAATTCATTGTCAATCTCAAGATGCCCAAGTGTGCAAGGGAGAGTGAATTTCCCTTGATCCTTGACCTTTGGTAGGAAGGTGGGTGAAGTAAGCAGGTTGAACTGATGAGTAGACTCTTGTAGGACCTCTGAAACTTTATCACTGTTGGCAATAACATCCTTGACCATTTGCATTTGATCAAATGCCTCACTCATGCTATCCATAGTAGGCAACTCAATTCCAATCCCACTGAGATCTCTTCTGAACTTGTGAATCACTTCCTTGTGACCTTGACTAAGTAGGCAAGACGAGGAAGCGGCAACCGGTTGATAAGGATCAAGCAAAACAGGCTGCCGGGCAGAAGAGGTCGGACTCGATCAAGCTAGAGTTGGACTCGATCGAGCTGCCGATCGAGCTTGTCGTGCGAGCTCAACTGGTGAAGTGTGAATGGCCACAGTAGGTGCATGCACTTCTGGTTGATCTATCTGGACTCCAGGAGCCTCAGCAGCAACAATCTCTTCATCATTCAGCAGTAAACAAAAATCTTCAATGACCCTTTCTTGACACTACAAGAATTCAGTCAATTAGCTGCCGATTATTTCGTAGCTATGGTACACAATCTGTCGCCAAAATTAGTTTAGCCACAGATGGCGACAAATGAGTTCCGTTGCATCAGCGTCGACGCTATTCTTGATCTCTGGCTAATTTGTTGCCAGCTAGCAACGGATTGGCAAGAGCAGTAACCGTAGCCAATAGCAACAAATATGGCTACAGCTTGTTCCGTTGCTTTTTAGTGACGACTTTAGCGAAGGACCTGCGTGACTATATAGCTACAGATTTTAACGACAGTTTCACCTTAGCCAGTTTGTAGCCAATTGTAGCCACAGATTTTGTTATAGAATATGTGTGGCTGATTGTTGGATCTAGCGATGACGATACCTATGGCTAAAGTCGTGGCAAAGTTAGCAACCAATGTCATTGTAGCCATAGTTAAAGAGTTTATATGTGTTATCTGTAGCTAAGATAATATAGATTATTAGTTCAATAGAGAATATTTGGTTTTCAATAAAGAAATTAAACTGCATAGATTGTCTGTAAAACATTAAATGTATTATAACAAGAAACCTTAAAGCGGCATACATCATACTAAGTCAACAAACAAAAGCTTTAACCTGAAAACTGAAAACAAAAGACTCTTGCTTGTTTTGTCTTCATTTTTCCCTAGCGAGAAGAAGTGCCTGATGTGATCTAGATTGTGCTAGCTGCTGTTGGAATGCGTGGATGGAGAAGAGTCAGTAGAGGCATCAGTAGCTGCTGCTTCAGTTGGAGAAGTTGGGTGTGGAGCTGCTGAGATAGACTAGGTGGCTGCTCGACACCAGGTCTTGGTGCCACTGTCAGTACTATAGCTTCACATAGAGCCGTCAGCTGCTGGCTCATAAGATTGACAACTCCAGTTAGATTAATCAGATCCTTGTGATAACGAGATTCACCATCAGTGTGAAAGTGTTGTGAAACAACAATGTCCTCAACTTGTTCGACAATCTTCTTTGCACGTTTGTCTGCAAAAGTGCCATTGGGTTTCATGTCCGTCTTCCTCACAAAGTCTGTGATAGCTGGGCTCCTCACCACACTCCATCATCTGTTTGAATTGCTTATTGTAAAAAGTAAACGACAATAAGGCAAATGGGGAGAAAATTGCATAAGAAACAACAAGGGATTTAGAAAACATAAGGGATAATAATAAATTAAGGGACTCAATCATTTGCACCATGTCACATACCTTGGCGTATGATTTTGGAGTGTTGATGCATACCATCTCCACCACGTATGACTTTTCAAGTTTGTAGTGCTAATATCAACCAGAAATCAGTGGTAAAATCACTTCAAATATCATATTTTGACCTCATTGTCAATGGAGATCCTATCATGAGAAGGCATAATCTTAAGTTACTGAAGAGGAATTCTAGATAAATGTAGTTTAAATTTTATATATTGTACATAACAATCACTTACCAAAGTGCGTCCTTTATCTTCTGGGGATGGAGAGTCGGCTGGTTTCTTCGTGCTCCTCGTCCAACGTAACCCCTTGCCATTAGTCCGCCTCATGTGGTCGATGCATACTGCAGTTATAGAGATTTGAAAGACATTAGAGACCAACGTGAAGGTAACTATCACTCAAAGTATTGTGCATACCAAATCGTTTCTTAACTAAATAATTATATAATGAAATGAATGGATTTCAGTAGTGAAAAGTTATTGTTTTAGCCACACAAAAAAACCTTGTGATTTAAAGGAAGAAATTAACTATTAATCGGATTACTGTGTATAAACATCAATTACTGAAAATTGAAGAGATAACTTCACCAAATTAGCAGAGATTCAAAGAAGATTTGAACACTAAATCAATTTCAACATAATAAATATCAAATACCCAAGCAAAATTGCATGATTTCATCAAAAATAAACTCAAACTAGAGATTTACAGAAGAATCTAACCTTAGAGATTAGTGGCTAGGAGAAAGAGAAAAGGAGCAATGGAGAGAGAGAGAGAGAGAGAATGAGATATTGTGTATTTTCTGCCATGAAAGAGGAATGGTCGATTAAGAGAGTGGGAGAAACTGAGATATTATAGGGTTCTTTGTGGAAGGAGTTGAGGGAAAAGAATGAGCCGCGAAGGAGAAGAGAGAAAGAATGAGCTGCCATTCGCGAATTGGAAATGAGAGGAATAGAATGAGCCGCAAATTGGGATGAGAGGTAAAGAAGATCTAGGTTTTGCAAAAATCACGAGAAATCAAATTTTGACCAAAAAAGTGTGCGGGAAAATGAAAAATTTGGGGAAGGTTTTGGCGGAGAGTTTCCAAACACTCGGCGGACATTTCCAAAAAATTGAAAGTGTTATTCAATTTTGTATATGGCTACAAAATATATGAAAAGTAAATGTTATTAACTATTGAATTTGCTAGGAACCAAATATGCAAGTGTTATCATTATTATAACTTCAAATTTCATATAATTTGAAAAATCTACACTCCAATATATATATAAGTTACGTATCTTTCCTTGAAGTTTCATAGTGATCTTCAATGTTATTAAAAAAATATACAATCATTCAGACTTGGCATTAGAACCTTGCTTGATGTTTCATAGTTTAACTTCAATAGTAGTGTTTTTTCATACATAAAAGAAAACTAGTAAAGAAAAAAATTAATTATTTAAACCATAGAAAACATTGAGGATACATATTTAAGTTAATTTTTGGAATTAATTGATTCACTAGTCTAAGTAAACTAGTGAAATTGAATGAATTTAGCCTAAAGCAACAAGCCAAACTGTATATGAATTAAAACTAAAGCAAAAAGGTATTATTAGGAAATTTACCAAGAACACATGCACATGTTACATTACGTCTTGATCCTTTCCCGACCGTCGAGAGTTGGCCTTGTACGTGCCCGCATGTTTATTTTTTACTGTGACCATCGAGAATTGTCTTGTGAACTGTTTTCTTTTTTAAGCAAGGTTAGAATTGTGAACTAGTTTTGAGGTGAAACATATAACAAATATGTTCGGGATGAGAAATGTGAGATGAGATTGAGTTGTTGATCTCATTATATAAACTGACAATCGGTACCATAGTTAATATTTACGTTCAATGCAAATCTAACAATCTGACATAAAATAAGTAATTTAAAGATTTCATAGGGAACCAAAGTGATTGAACGTACACCAACATAACATAATTGTATCTTTTTTGTTTTTTCTAACATTCAGCTCTTATTAGAAGTGAAAGGAACAAAGAACAGAGAGTCTTCTCCAACAAATAGAGAACAAAAACAGAGTACACAAAACAGAGCCACAACGACAAAATCTCCAAACCAAAAAACAGAGAACCGTTTACACAGACGTCTTTCAGCCTAGCAGGATCTTAAGTCGCCACTTTTGATGGAAATCTATCCTCCACCGTTCTTCTTGCTATAAGCCATGCACATTGTTCGAACCAGGCGACTCCACTAGTCACATATGTACACTACTTCCTTGCAAACTGTTAATATCATCTCCAAAGATGGTTCCTGGAAAACTGGCCGAGCCGGTCGGTGAGTGATCGTTCCTACTAGCTCAGAGGCATCTGTTGCAAAAACAACTCATTCAACACATAGAATACACATGCTCTCCACAGCTCAAAGATGTCCACACGCCTTCGCTTCATTTATGCTATCTATAAAACTAAAGGCTCTTCTACTACGAGTAATTACAACTCCTTCATGGTTCCTAACTATCCACACGCTCCGCCAACAAGTTTCTTCTTTAGACATCGACATAAATGTGTTGTTTACAACTTGACATCCTCGCACCAGAAACAGAGAGAGATTCTTCCATGCACTCAAAGAAGAAAAATCCCTGAGATAGTTTCTCATCGTACAGTGGCGGCTCCCAAGAACTTACAAAAATCCTATTAGAAAGCACTTAAAAATCTCCTCAAATAAAATGATTTCAAGAACATGTGTACGTCACTCCGTTCCAGACCGTGGAGGATTGAACTCAAATAATCTGTTTTTTTGTGTAAAACTAATCCATAATCATTTTTTGTTAGTGCATGTGTAAAACTAATCCATAATCTTTTTTCTTTAGTTAAAAAGAGAATTTCATTCAAAAGCTCTGAAGGAACAGATCAAATAGTCAAAACAGAGTATCAACCAAGAAAAGTAAAACCAGGCTCCTAAAACAGAACAGCATACAACGAGACCTTTTACTACACCATGGCAATTGGCATCTCCTTTTTGAAGAGCTCTCGCATCCATATGGGTCCACCTTTTGCCGCATACATATAAGATCACACTTTTCGTCCTGTCACATTTAGACGATTGTCCATGTGACTACACTTTTTGCAATCTCAAAAACTCCTCCGTTACAATTTGGAGCTTCGATACAGTTGTCCCGTCCTACTTGATCTCTTGTTAGCTCAAACAGACCTGCAACATGTCCCATAGAGACTTACCAGACATGCAACCGTTATAGATCTCTAGGTCGTTTCCCACATGGAGACTTCTCATACTCTCAAGGGCCCTTCTCATATATGGCTTGACTTCTCTCTCACAAGTCACAACCCATGAGACACATAAATCATTCTATATATTCTTCAACCAATAGAAACCTATATTGTATTTCAGTCGACCTTGATTGTGTTTTTCCTCTTCTGAGCATAATAGACCCTCGTCACATTTAGTCCTTTCTGTTCTGAGCATAAAAATCTGTTTAAGACTTTATGTTACCACGCAACGGACTGGTGAGGTACAAACGCTGTTGCCATTCCGCAACACATATATTTATAGCTATCTGTCGCTAATAAAAAAACTAACAGCAACAATTTATCTCTAGCCAGTGTGTAGCTATTTAGCTACAGAATGTCAACAGAACCCGTACGTAGCTATATAGCTACGGATTGCTACAGATTTGCCACAAATTTGGCTACGAAAGTAACATTTTTTGTTTTGTCGCCATCTTTCGCTGTTTACGTAGCTAATGGCGATGGCTACGGAAATGCCTTCGCCGGTCCGCAGCTAATTCACTGAATTCTTGTAGTGTGATCCTCTTCTTCAACAAGTCCTTCTTGAGTGAAGATGACCTTGCACTGTTCCTTGGGGTTCTGAATAGCTTTACCAGGTAGTTGTCCTTGCTTTGTAGCAGCAGCAACAGAAGAAGCATGATTCTCCAGAGAGTAAACCCTTGTGTTGAGGTTCTCGATCTTAGAGTTTATTTCAGCTAGCTTCTTGCTTGTGTCCACTACCCCATCAGCTTGCCCTTGAAGTAGTTGCTTTAGCATTGCTTTGAGCTCATTCTCTTGTGAAGGTGCAGGCTGGGGCGGTTGGTGGGGGAAGCCTGGTGGGATATTCATTTGTTGTCCAGGGAAAGTGCCTTGTGGTCCTTGGTAATTGTTCTTTTGACCATACCCATGTTGTGGCACCTGACTCGATCGAGCTGCTTGTTGTTGAGGATATACTTGGTCCTGAGGGTTAGCAACATCAGTGTTGCGGTATGACATGGCAGGGTTGGACTTGTAATTATAGTATCCTTTGTTGTAACCTCCTTGCCCATTGCTCATGTAGCACACCTCAGCAATTGTGTATCCTCCCCTTCTTGGACTGGTTCCATCTCCTCAGCAGACACAAAGTTGACTTTCTTCATTGTGGACTGAGCTAGGATCAGCTTATCCAACTTCTCATTCAATGCCTTAACATCTTTTCTCAACTTTTCGTCTGACTCGATCGAGTGGTGGGTCGAGCTCCGGTTGGTGCGATCATACTCTTCTCCATAGCTTCCATTTGAGTTAGCTATGTTCTCCACAAGCTGCCAGCCATCATCTACATCCTGGTTGAGGAAGTTCCCATTGCTAGCTGTGTCTAGCATCTCCCTATACCTAGGCAAGCATCCTCTATAAAGAGTAGAGAGTAGGATTCATTGTTGAATCCATGGTGTGGGCACTGACTTGTGTAGCCTTTGAACCTCTCCCAAGCCTCTGCGAATGTCTCATTGTTTCGCTGGATGAAGCTGGATATCTCTCCTCTAAGCTTGGCTGTGCGACCGGTGGAGAAAAACTTAGCAAGAAAGGCCTTCTTGCATTCATCCCAAGTAGTGATTGTGCCATGGGGCAAGCTCTTCTCCCATTGGTGAGCTTTGTCAGCTAGAGACATAGGAAAGAGTCTCAGCTTGATGGCATCTTCAGAGACACCATTGATCTTTGTCAAATCACAAAGCCTATCAAACTCATCAAGGTGGTCAATGGGGTCTTCACTTGGCAATCCATGGAACATCTTGTTCTGGACAAGGTTGATCATTCCCAGCTTGATCTCAAAGTTGTGGTTCTGCACTGGTGGTGGAACAATCCCTTGTCTCTGTTGGTGGCGGTTTGGAGCATCTCCTTGACCAATCGGTCGAGTTTGCCTAGCTCGACCGAGTCCATTACCCAAAGGGTTTCCATTCCCCTCTGGTACATCCATTGTATCAGCAACAAGCACCTCAGGTTCCTCTTGTACCCTCTGTGACCTCTGAACCCTCTTTCTACCCGTTGTAATGTCTAGCTCGACCAAGTCTTCAGTTGACCGACTCGATCGAGTTCGCATACACCTGCAAAAAGAGACAAAAACCCAGCAGTACAATAGAACAGGGGTGGTATAGCTTGATCGTCCAAGTGTGTTTGAAACTCAAATGCAACAAAAATATTCCCAAATCGGCAACGGCGCCAAATTGATGATAGGATTTTATGTGTGTGTGAAATGAAATGAGGTGGAATGCAAACAGGGGTGAATAAAGATGATATGGTATGGTGCAAAACACAATCACAATCAACAATTCCTCTTAACCATCATAGTCATTGAAGTATAAGAGGTTATCAATCCAAAATGGGAACTTGTTACTCTTTGAGAGTATGAAACAACCTGAAAGTCAAGCAAGCAGTTATAGATTTGAAGTAACACTAACAACCTAAAAATAATGAAAAGCAGTGCAATAAAAGTAAACAAAGCAGTGAAGTGTCAGCTCGACCAAGAGCTCGAGTCGAGCTAGAGCAAAGTACCAGCTCGATCGAGTTTAGGGACGAGTTGAGACAAACAAAGCTAAAGGTGACGACTTTAACAAGATAAAGAGAGAATTAGGGTTCAAGACAGGGTTTTGCAATCAAAGGAATCTACACTTAATCAATCTAGCTCTTAAAACTCCTTGTATCAAGGCTTCTCTTGATATTGGGCTTCTCAATGCCTAGCCAACCCTTTCCCAAGGTGGAGGCTATCAACCAAGGAATGATCTCAGAAACAGGGGGTTAGCCAGTGAGAATCAGACCTTGGAGGCTATAGGATCATTGCCCAAACTAATCCATCCAACCCCTTAGACCTCTATTGTCTAGAGCAAGAGATATTGGAGCTCTTAGTGGATCTTTTCCAGCGAATGCCATCACTTCCGTGTGGGGAGTCGCCTAAGGACTTACAAGCCAGGGGTAGTGGTCATGTAGCCTTAAGATCTATCCAAAAGAGAGAGAATCTAGATTAAGACCATAAGCAAGAGCTTCAAGAACTCAAAGAGAGGATTAGATCTCTAAAAAGTAAAAGGTACAATAATTTAAAGGAAACTAAACAAAAATAATCTAAAACTTCGTTGTTTTTTTCGTGGCTAAGAGCCCTTAAATACAAAGAGGATTAGGTTTAGGGTCAAAGGGAAGTCAAGGGGGAAGCAACATTTTTCGGGTTTAACTTTGACTCCCCAGCTCGATCGAGTTGAAGCTTGGCCGGTCGAGTTGAGGAACTCGACCGGTTGGTCGAGTGGACGGTCGAGCTGGTCTTCAAGATGGCTTCTCCCTTCTTCCTTTGCGTATCCAGTTGAGCTGCTTCCATGTGCCAAGTCCCTCCATGCTCCTTATGTCCCATATGCTCCAGAATGATCCAAAAGACCTATTTCAAAGGACCAAACATGCATATGTATGCAAATGCAACCTAAAACTAACATGAATGCATAAGAAGAGAAAAGGAACAAGATATGATGCAAATGAAAGCTAAAACCATGCAAAAGATGCATAAAAGATGTGCTAAAACTATGTAAAATGCAAGTACATCAACTGTACTCTCTCTATTTGGGTAGAGAGTTCTCCAAGTCTTCCATCTAGTTCGTATCGCGTGAACTCTAGCTTTGTCTCAATGTCGCGGCTAGTTTTTCTTTGGCTCTCCATGAAACCCTCAAGCACGGCATCGAAATGGCTATCTCTCCGCCTATTGAGAACATGGTCGTGGTGTGAATGCAACACTGGTCTAGGTGGTTGATGATAAACCGGAGGTCGGTTTTGATGATGATGGTAATGATGCTCGTCTCGGCTAGGTCCTTCAAACGTCGGATGAGCGCGGTTGGGAGGGAACGGATGTGGCACGATGCTTACGGCTGGGTCTTGGTAACTCCGGCCGTGGAGATCGTGTGGGATCAGTGTCCGGTTCCCAAAGTGGATGTTGGTGTTGTGATTCATCTCCAAGTACCTATAAACACAAGATTTAAAAGAAAAAGTTAGTATTCGAAAATACCAAGATCTAGACTTAGTTTTAAACAAGACTATGCAAGTGTTTATGATGCAATCCCCGGCAACGGCGCCAAAAACTTGATGCGGCATCTATGGGATGAGTACAAGTAATAATTCCCTAAGACAACTAGTGTTGCAAGTGCACAACATATAATTGTAGTATTTAGGGGTCGAACCACAAGGGATTGGATTTCACACATTACATAATCATAGAGTTTAAATGACTAAGCTAAATCAAAAGATGCAAGGGTTTGTGTTTGTTTAGAACACGCAAAAGCAAATAACAATGCAATTCTATACAAGCAACATTATTGAACTATTGAAAACTCTTTTGAAAACATGAGCCAAGTCGATTGAAAAGTTTGTTAAAATCCGATTCTTTTGAACTCAAAACACTAAGGAAGGATTATTCCACTTTCGTGGTTCCAATCCCCTATGTCTCTTAAACCAATGGGCTCAGCTTTCGTTGGTCATTGTAGAGTGAGACATGCATTACATCCAAGTAATGATTGTTCACAAAACTCTTTAGGTCTACTTTCGTAGCCTAAAACGATTTGCCCATCAAATATTATGTCCGGAGATATAACAAGCTTTTGGAGAGTATATCAACCTAAAATCAAGTCACTAGTTAGCTACTCTAGCAACAAGCATTAAGCATAAATAAAGATGGAGAACCATAGGGTTTCCCCTTTTAACAATCGATTTTCGATGGCCATTATATCACGTCCTCATTGGAAGGATCCATAATTCAACAATGAGTCTTAGATAGTAGATGAAGTCTCATGAATCCTTAGAGAGAGAGGCGGCGGAATATGGACTAAACCACGCCTCACCCTTAGGGAGAAATCTCTACTTCTAGACTATATAAATTGAAACATGCAAGCTATATACAAATGCAAAAGAAGAAAAGAAAGAAGAAGGAGACCACCTAAGTGGCTCCGAACTTTATTGAATAAGTGTTTCTTGTTATGCGGCTGGTGATTCTTATTACAAGAGGCTAAAAGCAAGTATATATAGGTAGAGAGCGGGTCTAGGTCGGCAAAGTTGAGCGCGCGCAGAAGAGGAAAGTTTCCATTTCTCTTTAGCCGCTTGAGCTTGCTCTCCAAGTTCTTGAATGGGCCGCGTTCAGGCCAATGGAAGCTTCTGGATTGAGTTATGCTAGTGTCAAGATGAGCCAAGGCCTTGGGCGCGGTATCCGGGCCTCTTGATCCATCAAAGTCTCCATGGGCTCTACTTAGGCGCTCGTCGGACATGTCTTGGTAGAAAATAAGTTCCGGTCCAACGAGTGATCCAAATGACCTCTTTCCACTTCGCCGCGGGTCATGACTCAAATATCTATCTTTCCATATAAGAATCATGACTTTTGGACGTCGGGAAGGCATGAATATGCGGTCGTACTTCGGATGCTCCGGTTTGGTCTTTAGCGAGAAATGTATTTTGGTGCTCTAGACTTGGGAACTTGGTGATTTGACTCTTTTTGCTCCATTTTGGACTCTTCTTTGCTATTTTGACCTGAATGATGCTCAAAACCAGAATATACAAGAAAACTACCTCTTGGGCTTAAAAACCACATTATTTGTATTAAAAACATAGTGAAAACCTTGATAAAAACATGAAAGATATGGGTATATCAATCAGGCGGATCTACTTAGCAGGATCAGAGTTGCTCAGCAGAGTGATCAGAGTTTGTTGGATGCGACGAGAGTGACTGGTTCTAAGTATGAGGTCTCTGCAAATGGGACTATCTTGGTCCGTGGGCGAGTTTGTGTGCCTAAGGATGTGGAGTTGAGACATCAGATTTTGGGAGAGGCTCATGCGAGCAAGTTTTTCATTCATCCAGGTGCGACCAAGATGTACCATGACCTCAAGAGGTACTATCATTGGGTCGGGATGAAGAGAGATGTAGCAGACTGGGTTGCGAAGTGCAACACTTGTTCCTTGGTGAAGGCAGAGTATCATGTTCCAGGTGGTCTTTTGCAGAGTTTACCCATTCCAGAATGAAAGTGGGACATGATTACGATGGATTTCATGGTTGGACTACCTATTTCGAGGACTTTTGATGCCATATGGGTGATTGTTGATCGGTTGACTAAGTCCGCACATTTCTTGGCCATCAAGAAGACAGATGGAGCTGCTGTCTTGGCTAGAAAGTTTGTGCGAGAGATTGTGAGGCTGCATGGAGTGCCAGCTAGTATTGTGTTAGACCGTGATCCCAGATTCACTTCAGAGTTTTGGAGGGCGTTTCAGGCAGAGATGGGCACTAAGGTGCATCTGAGTACCGCTTATCATCCGCAGACAGATGGTCAGTCAGAGAGGACTATTCAGACTTTG
>CACVBM020000677.1:77139-243200 GCA_902728155.2 Microthlaspi erraticum
TGTCGGTTCAATTTAAGTGATTTGGTTTGGGCCGGTTTAGTGGAGAAAGCCCTAAAATCAAGTTTAAAGAGTGCACCGTCTTCTCTTTGGAGAATTTTCGAGTTCAGAGGCTGCAGAGGAGAAAAGTGGAGTTTTTGGAGAGATTTTCGAGTTTTACTGTTCATCGGACTGTTCACGGGTACTGTTCATCGGTACTGTTCATCGGTACTGTTCATCGGTACTGTTCATCGCGATTCGGCACTGTTCATCGTCTTCTTTTTCCTTCAGTTTCAATCCATTGTCAAGGTGAGTGCATGACTGTGGGTCCGTGATTTGCTAGATTAGATTTGGTTTGTGGTTGTTCTTGATGAGTTTATGTTTTAATTGTTATTTTATGATATTTTGGTTGTTTATGTGATGAATTGTGTGTTTGTGTGGTTTAATCTGGTTTATTGGTTTAATTGAATTTAATTGATTTAATTTGGTTTATCTTGGTTCAATTGAATTTAATTGGTTTAATTGAATTTAATTGGTTTAATGGAATTAAATGATTTAATTCGGATTTAATTAATTAATAATATTTAATTAATTAATTGGTAATTATTTTAATTATTTTAAAATATGGAAAATTATTATTTAATTATGAGAATTATTTAATAATTGAGAAATGAGTTTTAATTATTAAAATTATTTAATAATTGGAAAATGGTATTTAATAATTATTGGAGTTTATAAATATTATTAAATATCTAGTAAATTGCGTAAATGGCTCGTAGGCAGAGTGATTGCCTCACTAAGTATTTATTAAATACTTACGCAACTCCATTCCAATGTGTTGCAGGTAAAAGATTTGTGTGATCGCGGAATCAAGGCTGAAGAGGGGGATGATAGGATGTTTACTGTTTTATTGTTTTGCATTATTTTGCTAGACTTGTTTAATTATTATTTGCTTCCGCTGAACTGATTTATTTGTTATTGATATTTTATTTATTTAATTTATTTTAAAGACCTTCGCTAGAATTGATTAATATTTATTAAAAAAAAAAAATGTTGGTTGTTTCATTATTAATTTGATCAATTTTAAAAATAAGAAAATAATATTAAAAACCCGATAACAAATCTCTAAATAAAGATATGTAGTCTTTTACATTTTTATTTTGAATTCATGATATGAAATAGAAAGATTTACATGTGTCTAAATCTAATCGACTCATTATTTTATGAAACTTTGATTATTCCATGATGAAATCTTTATTTTTAATATTTTTTTACCTAACAAAACATGGAAAATTAAACTATTTAATATTAGAAGATCAGTCCATTATAAAATTTTCTTTTTTAATATTATTTAGTTCCTTAATAATTATTTTGTTAGTTTTCTATTTATATTGTTTCTTTTTCAATTTCGTTTTTGCTCTGCCATTATAAATTTTCATTTTCATTATTAGTTAGTTGTTTTAATATTATTTTGTTAGTTTATTTATTTATGTTACTACATTTTTCCAATTTTCTTGTGTTGACACATGTCATCACTTCATCAAATATTAGACATATGTATCGATCTAAAGTTAAGTATTCTTCATTGATATTTTAACTTTTAAAGACATGAATTTTATTTCTTAATGAGAAAGAAACTTAAAAAATATAGCTTGTTATATATTTTTTTTTTCATTTTCGTAATGGGAATATGTTTTTTATTCCTTTTCTTATTGGATGTAACATTTTTTAATTATTTCTTCATGTTTTTCTGATTTTCGTTTTTTTTTCCTTTTCGTAATAGAATTATGTTTTTTCTTTACTTCTCATAATGGATGTAATATTTTTTCTTTTTAATTGTTTGTTTCCTGTTTTCTGATTTTTCCTAATGTACTAATAGGATTTTATTCAAATAATTTTAATTTCGATCCAATTGACCTAGAGTCAAATAATCTCCACTGTTCTCTTGAACTTTCAAAGACATGATTTTGAAATTAGAGAAAGAGAATCAAAGAGATTTTCTGAATTTGCTTTGATGAGTTTGTGAATGAGAAAAAGAGACTACAGTAGCTCTCTTTTTATAGGGGGTTCATGTAACCAATTTCATATAGTTTTAGGATATTTAGTTTACATACCTATTACATGTACTAATAGGATTTTTTTAAATAGGAGTTTATATAACTTATTCCATACAATTTTAGGATATTTAGTTTACATACCTATTCCATATACTAATAGGAATTTTTTATTACATTATTTTCATTTTATTATATAAAATTTCGTTTTTATTATAAGATATTAAAATTTCCTTTAAAAAAAAATTAAGACATGTGTCACGATCTTAACGGATATAACATTAAAAGTGACACATGTCGCAATCCTATATTTTATAAAAATCTATGTGTCGCAACCACGTCGCGCATCCAGCTTTATATAATAAGATAAGGGATAATTTGATCACATAACTAAACTATATTGAAAAAACATTGTTCGTTATATTTTTTTTGTTTTGTTTTAAGTTCGTTATATTGTTATCAACCAATTCACATGCTCTTAAGGCCAGTTTTAGAATTTTAATTGTTGTAGGTTTAAGAAACACATCATTTATGTTTTCTTTGTAATTTATCTGAAAAACAAAAGAAAAACCTTGAACATGTCCGATTTCATTGTCTACTCCTCATTCTAAATCATCTTATTCATCATCACCTATAGAAAAGACCAAAAAAAAATCAAACCAGATTTAAAAGACAAGATAGACACAATAGTTTCTATGTGGCCAATTCTATGAGGCCTTCACAAACTTTTATGCAATGTTGTCGACAATTCTCTCACGGTTTCACATCGTTGCTTTAGGTTGTTTAAATCTTGGGTATTTTGATTATGGGAATTTTGCACATACACTATACACTGTACATTATTAGCGCCGACTTCAAAATGAAAGAACTGTATAAACATCTCCATTGATGAGATATCACGTAAGTATCTCAATTATATAATGCTATTATTTTTAGCATGATTTTTTATATAATTAAATTTGAAGATTTTTTTAAAAAATCATATAATGTTATATGATAAAACATTTATAAATTAATAATGGAAATCATTGTGGACCTAACAAATTTGGGTTTTGTCCTAAGAACCAGGTTTGGTATGGCTACCTTTCGCTCACTATTTGCAGGCCAACTCAGACGAAACAAATATACATCGGCCAGAAAAAAAATAAAAAAAGAATTGCTTAACTTTTTAGATTTGGGATTACAACAAACAAGGAAACCTGAATTATATCACAGAAAAACAAAACGGAAAAGAGAGATTTGGACATGAACATATACATTGGTAAAAAAAGAAGAAGAGAGAATTGGACGTGAACAAATCTTCATAATTATTACTCTCTTTGTTTCATAATAAATGTCTTTAAGGTTGGGTTAATTTAGTGAATATTACCAATATAGCCATAGAACCTCTTTGGCTATAGTACATGAATACATTCATCAAGTTTTACCATAATTACCCTTAATAAACTTATACTAAATAAAAAAAATTAGTACACTTAGCTCTATTTTAAACCCAAAATCCATAACCCTATAACCTAAACTATAAATGTAAACATTAAATAAAAAAATTCTAAACCCTAGACCCAAGAAATTAAAACCTAAACTCAATAGACTAAACCATAAACCCAACAAACTAAACCCTAATTTAGAAGAAGAAAAACCCTAACCTCAAAATAACCCTAAACTCAAAATACTAAACCCAAAACCACAACTAAAACCCCAAAAAATTGAAACCAAAATCCAAAAATATAAATCTCAAACCCAAAAACTAAACCCAAAATCCAATAAACTAAACCCTAACCCCAAAAAACTAAATCCTAATTTAGAAATAAGAACCCTAACCCCAAAATAACCCTAAACTCAAAATACTAAACCTAAAACCAAAAAATTGAAACCAATATCCAAAAATATAAATCCTAAACCTAAAATCTAAACCCTAAACTCAATAACCTAACCTCAACACAAATATTTAGTTCATACTATTCCATATAAACAAAGAACAAATAGTATAGAGTAGTTTTAAGGTTAATATGGACAATAATTCAGAAAATATGGCTTGTATTCTAGCCATGGTTTTGATATGGTTGCTTTGTTAATTTGCTTCTCCAATATGATTATTCACTATAATTTCCCTTTAAGGTTTTTACACATATATTAAGAAAATTAATAAAAATTCTGTTTTACCCCTTTATTAATACACTAAACAATACTCTCTTTTTAATTAATACTAGGTGGTTGGCCCGCACCTTGTGCGGGCATAACATTTTTAAAATAATAAATTTAATCAAATATTTAATTACATAAGTATTACTCCCTCTATCTTATATTATAAGCAGTTTGGGAAAATGTATCTGAAATTATGTGGATGTATCTGGACTCAAAACACATCCAAATACATCCAGATAATTGCATATACATTTTTTTAAACTGCTTATAATATAGGATAGAAGGAATATAATTTAAGATGATTGACTTTTAAACTTATATACATATATACAAAGTTAATATGATAAAATCATTTAAGTTTCATTACGTTTTGGATGAGTTATTATATACTATATCAGTTAATTTTATATATTTTGTATTTTTTAAATATTTTATTATGTTTTTATTTTATTTAAGTGCACAAAACCATATCAATTATTTTAAATTTATTATTTGTTTTCTTTAACGGCTTTGTGTTCTTATTATTCATAATTTTTATCTTTCGATTTTTCTAACTTTTTTTGTTGTTATATTCTTCAATTGTTTTTTTTTTTCTTATTTCATTTATTTTTTGTCAAAAAAATAAATAGATTAGATGAGGAAAGAGGGAAAAAAACCATAACTCGTTTTTTTAGAGATTTAGAAGAGATTCTACATTGCGCCAACATGAACTATTTTGAAAAAAAATAAAACTAAAAATTTGTATCATTTGAAAAACTATCAAATTATACTCATTTAAAACATCTTAATAATCATACCAAACCAAATGTATTAGAAAACTACTTAATAGTTTATATACCATTTTATTCAAGTTCATTAATTTTTTTCTGATTCATCTTTTTCTTTTCACTTTCTCTTTTTCACCTTCTCATTCTTGTTGGTGTTCTTGTTTCATCCTTTTTATCGTCTATTTCCTTATTTTGTTCTGATTTTTCTTTATCTTTTTTTTTTCAATATTTCTTCCTCCTCAAGTATTTCATTTACTTTTTATCACATCCATCTTCTTCAGCTTCTTATTGATCCGCTTTTTGTTTCTAGATAAATTGACTAAATTTGAAGGATAAATAACAACTGACTGCTATATATTTTATAGCAAAATTTCTTTATCAATTTCTTATACCACATTCAATTAAGAATTTTTTTTTACAACTCTTTTCATTTTGAACTAAATATTTTTAGCTTAATTTGTTATAATTTTTGTTATTGTAGAAAACTTCACTTGAAATTTAAGAGTAAGCAGTGCTATTATATTATCAATATGATTTGAGCAAAACATTAAACAATATAGTTGTTTTTCTATTTCCCTTTTCATTAGAATTTTCAAAGACTAAAGTTTTCTTTTTTATTAAAATTTTCAAGAACTAAGGATTTAAAAAACGCACACAAAACTAAACCCTACACCCACCAACATAAACCCTACTTTCTAAACCCTAACCCCACAATAAACCCCCCCTCCATACAGTACACCATACCACATAATAAACAACTTTTTTCATTTTGAACTAAATATTTTTGGTTTAGTTTTTTATCTTTTTGTTGGTGTACAAAAATTCACTTGATATTTAAAGAATAAGAAGTGTTATTATTTTATCTATATGATTTGAGTAAGAGGTTAAACAATTTAGTTTTTTTTCTACCACGTTAATTACCCTTGTGCGGATACAATATTTTTTAAACATAATAGACAACTCTTTTCATTTTGAACAAAATATTTTTTCCTTAATTTGGTGTAATTGTTGTTGTTGTACAAAATTTCATATGATATTTAAAGAATACATAGTGTTTTTATTTTATCGATATGATTTGAACAAAAGATTAAACAATTTTTTTGTTTTGCTATTTACCGTTTCATTAGAATTTTCAAAACTATGGATTTTAAAAACGCACAAAAATCTAAACCCTACACCCACCAATATAAACCCTACCTTCTAAACTCTAACCCTACAATAAACGATCCCCATCCATACAGTACACCATAATAACATGATAGAGAACTCTTCTTAATTTTAATGAAATGATTTTTAGGATTAATTTCGTGTTCACTCTGCCTTGATTAATGATGTTTTAAAATATAGTTTTGGCTTAATCTTCATTGTTAATAATAAAATATTTTTATTATCGTTCAAATATGCAATATTTATGTTATTTTAAGAGGGATCTTCTTGTATTATGTTTTAAAATAAATGCTTATATATAAATAATCGAAGAAATTTGTAAACAACTAAATTTACACCAAATCAACCCAATATAAACTGGTTCTGAAATTGCTTTTATTTTTTAGTTTTTCTAAAAGAAGTTGTTATTATTTTTGTTTTAAATTGGCAATTTTCATATAAAATCGATAAGGAAAAAATGATCCGTTAGTTTAATTTTTAGGTTGTTAATTAATTTGGCAATGTTTCACATTCCATTTTTCTTCTTTGATTTGTTTGTCCTCATGTTTGAGTTTTCTTCTTCTTCTCAAAGTTTCTCATTTTCTTTTCCACCATCTTCGTTTCTTTTACTCATGTTTTTATCCGTTCTTGTCTACGTCTTGTAGTTCACTTATCAATACATTCGATAGTTTAGATTTTCTAAGATTTGTGAAATAGTGTTTATCTTTATACATCAGAGACCTTTCTAAATATTATTTGTGTTATAATCTTTTGATTCTGGATTTACTTTAATTGTTTTAATTTTTTTTCCTACTTTTTAAAGTATTTTAGAATGGCATATATAATTTTATAATCAATAATTTTTAATTTTGATATAGTTCCATAATAATTCAAGTTTTTAAAAATGCACCAAAAACTAAACCCTACACCCATCAATATAAACCTACAGTCCTACACCCTAAACCCAAACCCTTATTATAACCCCCTCCCCTAAACAACCCTACACTTGAAACCCAAATTCACATTATAATCATCCCCCTAAACTGCACAACTGAACCCCACATTACAATTTGTTCTGGATTTGCTTTTACTTTTTGTTTTTAATTGGTAATATAGTCTATTCAAATTTTATTAAATGTACCAAAAACTAAACCTTACACCCATCATTATAATTCATTCATCGTAATCCCCAACCCTATTTTATCTTCTTATTGTTTTACTTTGTCTTCTACTTCTTTCATACCTTTTTTCTTCATTTTCTAACATTTTTGTCTATTCTTATCCAATTTTCTAATGTATTTTTCTATTTATTTTTCTTCATTATCATTTTTTTATTTCCTGAGTTTTATTCGTTTTATTCATTTTATTTAAAATTTATTTTTCAAATGGCTTTATATTTTCAACATCTTCTTCAATTTTTGTTTTTTCTTTCGTTTCTCTGTCTTCGTCTTCTAACTCCCCCCCACCAATCATGTTTGAGAAATACAAAAGATTTCCCACTTGTTATTTTTTTCCCTCTTATTCTTCTCCAATTATCACATATTCTTCTATTTCTTTCAACTTTTTATTCGTTCTCATCATCTTTTCTTTTTTTCTTCCAATTTTTGTTTTTCAATCTTTTTTTGTGTCTTTATATCCTTCAACTCACAATTCTTCTTTCTCATTCTAATTTTCTTTACATTCTTTTTCCGGTTTTTTTTCTTCCTCATTCCCCCCCCCCCTATATCTTTATCATCTTTGTCTTCTATAATATCATATTATCCTAGTTTGTATTTATCTCTTCTTTGTTTTTTTTCTCTTCACATTCCATTTTTTCATAATAATTTCTTTTCCTCATATTCAAATTTTCTTCTTCCTCTCCAAATTTCCCATCTTCCTTTTCACTGTCTTCTTTTCTTTTACTCGTGTTTTTATTCGTTTCTGTCTACGTCTTATATTTCACCTATCAATTCATTCGATAGTTTAAATTTTCAAATATTTGTAAAATAGTTTCTATTAATATATAGTAGAGATCTTTTAAAATTCTTTTGGTTTTGTTGTCTTTCGATTATGGATTTTCTTTATTTGTTTTAGTATTTTTTATTTGTGAATGTAATTTAGAAAGAAGATATTAGTTTTTAATCAATGATTTTTAATTATGATATTCTTCCATTATAATTCAAAAAAAAAAAAATGGTTCTGAATTTGCTTTTCTTTTATTTTTTTTAAAGAATTTTTTTTTGTAATTGTTGTTTTCTTCTTCTTCTTATTCTTCTCAAGTGATCCTATATTCTTCTTTTTTTTCTTCATTTTTTTTATTAGTTTTCATCATCTTTTTTTTTCTTCTTCTTCTAATTATTCTTCTTCAATCTTTTATTATGTCTTCATATCCTCCAACTATCTATTTTTCTTTTTCTTTCTAATTTTCTTTACATTCTTTTTCCGGTTTTTCTTCTTCCTCATTCCCCCTTTCTCTATCTTTATCATCTTCGTCTTCCGGTTTTTGTTCTTCATTGATTATTTACCCACCTTATCACATTCATATGCTCTAACCTCTTAATATTTATTTCAAAGTATATCTACTTCTTATATTTTGTCTTACATTTCTTCCAGATTTTGTTTCCTTCATTTTCTACCATTATTTTTATTTGTATCCAATATTTTAATCTCCTTTTCTTTTCCTCTTTCTTCATTGTCATTTTTTATTTCCTAGAAACAATATATGTTTTCACACATAACAAATTTAAAACAATATATGTTTTCATTTTTTATTTTTAATTTTGATCTCATTTTTTATATTTTCCTCTTTTTATATTGTCATATCCAATATTTGTTTTCTTCCTTATATTTACAAATTTTTTTATCAATGGTTTTAATTTTGATCTCATTTTTTATATTTTCCTCTTTTTATATTGTCATATCCAATATTTGTTTTCTTCCTTATATTTACAAATTTTTTTATCAATGGTTTTGTGTACTTATTCTTCATTTTTCTTTATCTTTTGATTTTTTCAATTTTTTATTTGTTTTAATTCTTTTCACACTTCAGACAAATAAGACAACGAAGCCCCACATTCCACACTTGCTCGATTAGCTCACAATGAAAAAGAAGGTGATCTCTTGTTTCACAATGGGTGATGATGCAAGTACAACAGCTAGTAGTTGGGCTTACTCTCCAGGCTGATAATCTTTCTCGCCAGGTTGGCGATCCAGAATGTAAAGGCTGTTTAGGAACATGGCTTTTAAACCAGACAGCTTTGAACCAAGTAGTGGTTGTGGTTGTAGGTCTAATTTTGCGCCAAGTATGGCTCTGGAGAAGGTGTTTCTCGTTGAAGAATATGTCTCCCAGGTTCAAAGATCATCACCTCTTCAAAAAAACAAACATAATCATATTAGTCTTTTGAAGAGATTGAAGCTAGAAAGTGGTTGTTTGGGACCTAAAGACTAAAGGCATTCACGTTACTCGAACAATACACATATGATTAGATGGAAATTAAACCCTAAAACAATTAAATATGATTAGAAGAAAAAAATGAAATAAGGGAATCAACCTTTTTTGTCTTGGTCACCATTGGTCCTGTATCCGCCGTGTTCCTTTAGGTGCTTCAACTGCGGTATAGGTAGAAGAAGCTGGTACTTCAGGATATGTGTCATCAATATATTGAAAATACGCAGCAATGGCTAGGAGACATCAACCAAAACACAAAAGCTAAAGCATATTATCAAACCTCCTTTTAATCCCCATCTAAATCAAAATCGATTTGCAGCTCTTTTTGTATCTGAGGTAGATGAGCAAGTTATATATTTCAAATAATTATTCAAATATAGTTTTAATAGAGAGAACAAAAATAACATCAAAGTTAATTAACGTGCTGCAAGTGTATCAGATATAATGTCAACTTTCTATGTACATGATAATGCAATATCACTTTTTTAAGCGAGAATTAAAAACAGTCACAAACTCACGATGAAAGTTTCGTTGATTGATGCAGGACCTAGAGTCACATTCTCTTCCATAGCTAGGTTCTCGTCTTTCTCCTCGACTATAGAAAAATATTCATAACACTCAGTTGCATTTTGTACACTTCTATGTAAAACAGAGCGTCCAATCTAACCTAGCACTATCCCAAGAATAACAGATCATGATCCAAAAATATATAGATTTCTAGCTCCAAAGAACCCGAAAGGAAATTCAGATCGGGAAAACGAAACTTTTCTATATCCTAATCTCTCAGAGATAATCAGAGAAAATAGAAAATTTTATAGAGACGTATTGTACCATGGTTTAGGGCAATCACATGTAAAAGTTAACTCCGATCTTAGAGATACTTCATCTTGTAGTTCCGCCTACACACCTAGAGGGATGCAAGACAAAACGGGTAAAGGAAGAGTTCAGGAAGGTTACATGACTTTTCCCCGTTTCATTCCCGTCTCATTTTCTTTAATTCCCGTTCCAAAACCCGAAATACATAGGGAATCAAAACACAGCTTTTTGATATGAGGGCTTTTTTTGCAAAGAAAAATAGTTTGAGGTTTTGTTTGCACAAAAACTTATTTTTTAAAAAAAAATCATAAAATGCCACGTCATCAATATAGGCAGGGGCTATATTGCGGGTGACTTTAAAGGTGAGTGGTTTGACTTGCATTTTTTTGAGCTGAGGGTTTTTCTTGCAAAAATAATTTAGTTTGGGGTTTTTTTTGCACAAAACCCTATTTTTAAAGTATTTTCTCTTTTAATATATTAGGGATCAGCATGCAAAGACCAACTTTCATCGATTCCACATGAACAAACTCAACAAACAACCTCCTCCACTTGTTATCGTCATATATTTTCCACCTATATTGCTCGTGCTCGTAATCTACTTGGAAGAGCTCGGATATTAGCGAGTAAACTTCGTTATCACACATAACATATCAAGCCCTCTCTTATCGAACAACCACAAATCAGCAATTTGTTCTCCAACAAAGCTTTGGCTGTTAATAACACGATGTTTCTTTAGATGTCCGATGAAACCCTAACTTTTGAGCTTTTTATATTTATAGGGGTCTATTACAGGTAAAACAATTAGGGTTTCAATTGAAATAATAAAATCCTTTTTAATATTTTTAATCGATGGTAGAAGAAATTTTTTAATGATTTTTCATTAGCAATAAAAGGATATTTGTTAGATTTTCATAAAAAGAAAATTTTAAAGATTTTATCAAGATTTTCATTAAGGGTAGTTACGTTATTACGCGGCTGAGAGTTAACGTGGTGGCTCCATTCGAAATTCTGACTTCGCAAATAATAGTATGACACTAATATAATAAGGTCAATGAATAAAACTGCATTGAAAATGTAAAGTGACATTTTTTGTAAAACAAAAACAAAATTCTAAAATAACACTCTCTTTGTGAAACGAAGGGAATAATTTATATTATTATTGGGATAATATATTTACCTAAAACTTTTTAAATATTACTATATTATCATTTTATCAAATTTTGTTATAGTGGAACTTTATATTGGAACCAGATAAAATTATTATTTTATAGTTTAACTAATTGATCAAGTATTAATTTATAGAAAATCTACTATATCTCATATTTATCCGGTATTAGATATATTTTTCATCATCTCTTCATTTTCTTAACTTTTAAAAAAACTTCGTTGTGAGAACCCATTAAAGTACTCGATAGAATACTTTAACTAATGTACGTATATCGGTGTATGTTTGTGTTTATGAATCAACTGAAAAATAAAAACCAGCAGGATGCAACAAGAACATGTTCACTTTCACAAAAGTTATTTTATAAATAAATCCGAAAAGGCTAAGCTGGTTTAGTAAATCATCTTCGGACTAAATTAAGGTTATGCTAAAAACCAAAACAAAAGCCAAAAGCCAAACAACATTGTGCACTAGTTTATCTCCTTCTTTTTCCCACCTAATAAACAAAAATCTGAACTAAGCAGTTAAAACGAACCTAATAAAACAAACTTATTTTTTTTGAAGTTATATATAACCAAGAACAAACCCGAGAGCCCAGCCCCCAGGTCCTGTCCGCAAATTGTCATTGTGGATATAGTCATGTTAATGACAATGCGTCACGTTGGCTACGCCTTCCATTGCATCAATCAGCACATCTTTAGACAGCATGAGTCATGTCCGAACCACCACCACCACTGGCTGGATTGGGATGAAACGCTGATTGCCTTGAGGACGACCCTCCAGCGAGTCTCAGCGATAGAGGCTGTTCCGATACACCGCTTTGGCTGGACTCCCCAAGGCTGAGCTGAGACATACCAAGAAGTTGATCCACGTTAATGGGTGCGGCTTTTGAGTGCACAGCTGTTGGCCTGAGGATCTCGTGAGTCTCCTCCTTCGTCGGCTCGGTCACATACGCAGCAGACCATAACGGGAAAGGGTAGAACGGTGAGAAGTAAGCCGGATATAGCACAGGGAACGAACCGAGTGGTTGTAGCTGCTGCTGCTGCTGGGTGGTGGTGTCTTCTGGTCTGAAAGAATCAGAAGCTAGCTCCTCCGTGCTAGAGTTGGTGGATTCAAACTCTTCAGGTTCAACGATCAGTGGAGCTGGAACAGAGTCAGTGCTCTGCATTTCCGTTTCCAACGGAAGGTTCTCTGATTGCATTTCTTGAGAATCCATCGGAACGTCTGTTAGCTGCGCAAAGGAACCAACTTATTGCTTTTTTGACAAGTTACAAGCTAAAACTAGCTTTTCAAAGGGACTAACAACACTTAACAAACCTCATCAGGAACCATATCAAAGAGACTAGAACGTCTCTTGCGGCGAGACACATTGGATTGTCTGATGAAGTACTTCTGAGCGTGACTTGCGACTTGTGTAGGTGTCCTCGTCGTCACATAGTTCCTTGAGATACCTCTCCAATCGCCTTTTCCAAGCTTCTGCAGACCCATCAAGAACATCCTGTGTTCCTCTTCTGTCCATGGATGTCCTAACATTTTACAAAAATCCATCAAAATAAAGGTAACCTCAAAACCAAAACAATATCAATTAGTAATTGAGAAACAGAATTCGTTTATTCCAATCAAACATAATTAAATTGGCTTATTGGCATATGAATTTTCTAAAATTCTCAAAAAAAAAAAAATCATGATTGTAAAGAGAAAGGACAGTAAAATAAAATCGATACCTTTCTTTCGCTCGCGGCTAGTGGATGAGCCGGGAACAAAATCCTCGGAGGCGTAACCGTCGCCGACGCCGTGGTCCAAGCCATCACCGGGAGAGCCAGGAGTGGTAGACCCGGTTGCGCCATGCCCGCCCAATCCAGAGCCCGAGCAGTGGCTGAGATTGCCCATACTTGCGCTTTTCCGGATCGAACCTTCTGTGAGACGAACACCGAAGAGCTTAACACCGCGATTCGGACATGTACGTGAGTTGTGGCCATTCTGGTTGCAGTGAGAACAACGGCGAGTCATATCCGATAAGGATTGTTTGATCCTGTTCGGATCTGATCGGGCTCGATTCGGGTCTTCCGCCGTCGACCGGATCGAAGGTAATCTCGGAAGCACAGAAACTGATAAAACGGGGAAGAGAGAGAGAGAGACACACACACACAATTTATAAAAGGAGTTTATCTTGTCGGATTTATTACTAAAACCAAAATTAAAAATATCAAGTTATATGCTGTGTCCACAGGTAGATTTTTTTCATTTCCTTTTTCCGTTGACTTCTAGTCAAACCAATTTACTCACTTTATTGTTTTTCTGTAGAATACTTTTGAATTGAATTATTGCTGTACAACTAAAATTGACTAGTATTCATTTTACATCCTTTTTTTCTTAACAATGTCTGTAGTTATGCTCTTAGATTTGATTTGATTTTGACCAGGATATGTTATTTAATGGTTTGAGATATTATCATTATACCATTACCAAATTAAATCTTGTATCCTACATAATTGTTGATTTTTTTTGTAATAAAAACTACTTATTTATATTTATTTTTAAATAATTTATTATGTTAAATTTGTTATAAATAATAAAGAGGAAATTTGGACCAATATTACATAAATTAATCATATTTTGAAAACTAACCCACTTTTTAAAATGTTGGTAAACTAATCTTTCTAATATTTAAAATTACTAAAATACCCTCAATTGTTTTAGATATTAAAATTGTTTTAAATTTCGTTTATCTTATTTAAAATTATTTAAATTGTAAAAAAAAAATCTGTTATTCTGTTAAAGATAATTATAAACAATTATTTTTATTTTATATAATAAAAAAAACTTTAGTGTGGGATATTCTCATAAAATCTGAATAAAATTTACAACAAGAAAACAAAAAGATATTTAGAAAATTTTATTTGAAATTTAACATGTCATAAATATAGAACATGAGTTAACTTTAACACATTCCATCATTTTTTTAAGAATAAAATGTGAGTTTTTCTTTGTTCTAAAATGATATTTATGTGTATATATTTATTGAGTTTGATTCATTTTTATGATAAATATGAATATATTTTCAAAATAACATGTGTATTTTTAAATATTTATTAAAAAATATATAAACAAATTTTCGAAAATATCTTATATATATCTAAATTAAATAAGAAGTTTTTTTCTCATTATTAATAGGAAATGATAATGGTTTTATTGTCTTTTCACTTATTAAAAAATTTAGTTTTCAAAATTTTAAAAATCAATGTTAGTTTTCAAATTATGAATTTTTTTAGTAATATTAAACCAACTCACCCTAAAATAAACCAACCAAATAAAGTTGAAATATATTCTCTCTCTTTTATGTTTTTAGTTGTCGTTTTGTGTTTTAATGTATATTAACTTATTAATTTTTCATATCAAACAAAACAATATGTTAAATAGAAGTAAAACAAAACTTTTTTTTAGTTTCTTGTAGAAAAATTGAGAACGACAAGTAGAAAACAACAGAGGAGTATGTTGATACAATAATAATAATAGTATATCAATGTTATTAGTATTAATAATTCATTGTAATATTTCATTTTTTTTCACGATGAGTATTATTTGACTTTGTCACAAATATGTATTAAGATCCTCTATATATCTTGCTTGGATTTATTATTATCTTGAGAAGTTACATGTAGAACTATCTCCATGATTTCTGTTTCGTAGTCTTGAGTCATCTCTTGACTTACATGAACTAACTTATCGGTCACAATGTCCATGATTTAACTTGCAGCCAGAATGAAAAATTCAGTTAGGGATATGCAAGCTCAGGGGAGAGATCATCTATGGAAGACTCTTCCTTTAGACAAGGATCAACATTCAACAGTATCGATGGAGAAATCGCTGGTCTCTTTGGAGTCTTTGATGGTATTTCTTTGTTAAAGTCTTTGATGGTATTTCTTGACCATCTTTGTTGTATTTTTCATCCATACGTTTGGTTAAGTTTTATGTTTTTCAATTATCTGCGTTACTTATTTGTTAAACTTTTATTTGCTGTGTATGATTATTTGAACGCTGCTATGGTTTTAAATCTAATTTATAATTGTGTATTAGTTCAACTTAATTGCAGAGCCTACGAGGTCTCCGTATTCTAGAGGTACTAATGGTCTTTGCCTCTCATGATATCATTGATGCGATCTTACGACCAGCTCAATGGCCACAATACCGTGCGTTTCTGGATTATATTACTCAGCTTGCCGCGTCTTTCACAAGCTGTTCTTAATTAATACAATGCAACTCCCCATAGCTCAAGATATTGCACCGAGTGTTACACGAGCAGGGCCAAGCTTGAGCTAATTCTAACAATTCTTTAGAATGAGCCTCAGTTTTTTTTTCTTGTAAATTTTAGGGTCAATAATTTTTTTATTTTTTATTTTAGCTTAAAAATTCAATTTAAAGCCCTCAATTTCCTCTTTTGATTTGGACCCCTAAAATGTCAGGTACTTACACGACACGGCCGTTTTCAGTCGCAACTGTATTTTGGGGATCCATTCTGGCTCCAAGAACCCTTTTGGCGAGAAGCTTCATTGAGCATCTGAATAATCCTTCCTTTAGGATTTTTATGCTTTTTGTTTTATCCCATTTTTGGTTTTTGTAGTTACTTTGGTCACTATCAGAGCTTTGCTCTCTTGATCAGTGATTTCATACGTTAAACTTTTTTCTAGAGAACAGGATGAATACAACCTTTGGGATCCAACGATGACTTATTTTATGATCTTTTGACAACAAATATGATTTATTTTGATGTTGATGATGATATCTTTGCCCATGTGAACCATTTGTATACACCACAACTACAGAACCTGCCGCCTTCGCCTTCACTCTTAATTTTTTTGCATGGTCCTAATCAGCTTTTAGTTTTATTTAGGTCAATCTAGATAGTTGGTTGTTTTTATTGCATTTTCCAGTTGATAAATTGTCGTGGAATATGGAGATTTGATCTTATTCTCTTTTAATTCTTAATCTTAAGTAAGAATTATGAGTCAAATATATAATAAGTCTATATAAACATTACGAATTTATACCAAAAAAAAAGTTATTGTGGATCAACTGTTACATCCGTACTACATGTTGAATCCGAGATAGCACTCGTCAAGACGGGCTATCAAAGATGTGAGTTTAGGAAACTGGAACGCTTAATTCGACTCTTAGATTATCAAGAAGATTACAAGAGAGCAATCTCGCTAACAAGCCTAGCGAGATTATGATGGTGAACAAGAGGATAGAGTAAAAGCTAATGTGAAGCCTAGTGATTCTAGATGATTTCGGATCCTTCTCCAATGGGGGGGTCTTCAATATATAGTGTTGATAAGTCGGCCGAATGATGAATATTCTCCTTCAGGCGAGATGGAAAACTTCCTCTTTTGCGATATGGAAAATTCCCTCTTGTTTTTGGATCTTTCTCCATTCTTTAAGTCGGCATGAAGATTTATTTACATTTCTCCATGGATTGTGCCTTTCTCTTCAAGTCTTGCCTTTTTCTTGAAGATGTTAGGCCTAAAATCGGATTGGGCTTTGTACTTTACTAATGATGACGGGCTCAGGGAAATGTGCTAATTTCTCCTCTAACAATAAGTCCCCCCGCCAGCTCGGCAGGTCAAATGTAGTTTGATCTCGGCGAGCTTCATGAATAGAGGACGAGCTTGAGAATCATTAGTAAAATACATCACTTCAATCGGATCTTAGTGCCTAGGTGCATGCTGAATGTAGATTCGTGCCGCCTCATTAAAACCTTGGTACGGAAAAACCCAATTGGGACAAAAACCATAAAAAGGAAAAAGAGTACGTTGACGTCATCTAATTCATGAGTAATTGCTTCGAATGATTTTTGCCGCGACCAAAAATGCTTTCTTGGTTCGAATGTGACGGGTTCGGTTTTCAGCTGTGACTGGGCGATTTTGCCACGTCACTGCCCAGGGACCTGTTTGCAATTGCGTGGGCTGAGTCCGATAGTCGATTAAATCGCGCGGAGGCCCAAGCCCATTAGTGCTTTTCCATTGAGCGGGAAAGAAATGAATAAAAAATTCATAAGGGCAGTTGTGTCCCTTGGAAGTCGCGCGATCTCTATTAAGAGACCGTTCGAATTTCCTTTATTCATTTTTGCTTCTTTTCTTCTTCTCACTCAACCGTCCCGACGAATCAAAGGTAACTTCCGCAATCCGACTTCAAATCTTGCCTCGATTGATTTCTCGAATCGATTTTCGGGATTTAGGACTAGGGAATACGAATTGCTCGGATCTAGTTAGGTTGCGCTCCGATTTCGTCTTCTCATCCGCCGATTCGGGTTTTAGGGTTTTCGATTCGTCAAATATTTCGTCTCGGTCGTCGAGTTTTTCCGATCCTTCATTCAATTGAGATGAATCCAAAAGACAGAAAGGGAAAGGGCATCGCCATGGATGACGGCGATGAGACGATTGCTTCGATTGCGCGTCAGACGCGATCCTCCGCTCGTCCGGAGAGGCTTCTTGGTGGAGCCATCCAAGCGGATGCGGCGGAGCGTCGCAGGAAGACGGTGGTGGATGAAGCGACGGCCTGCTGAGGCCGAGAAGGTGGTCGAGAGGCGAGATGGAGGAAGCGGCGAGAGTCGCCGCCGAAGCCGAGCGTCGGGAAGAGGCTGAGAGAGTGAGGGGAGAAGAGCATGATTCCGGCGACGAAACCGACTCTGATGAAGACGAAGAGCGGGGCCGTCAGGCCAAGCGAGACTCGAGGGCATCCCGGATGTAATCAAGATGCCGAGTCGTACGCCGCCTACGGGCCTAATCCACGATGGGAGGTCGTGGATGACGGAGGAGATCCTTCGAGACCTCATAGCGGAGGCCGAGTTCCCTGACTCCGTGGAGTTTCGTATCCCTGGCCATCTTGAAAGGCCCTACGATGCTCCGGCTGGGTGGATGTGCGTTTACGAGTGTATGTTCACCGAATTTGGGATGAACTTCCCTCTGTCTCCTCTATTTTTGCAATTTGCGGCTGATCGTGGCGTTCCTACGAGTCAACTGACCCACGGCGTGGTTCGCCACATCGTTTTTACCGAGGCCCTGGCTAGAGCCGCCGGAGTTGTATTCGACCGTCTCTTATTCGAGCACGTTACTGATCTCCGGGCTTCGTCGCGAGAGGGAAACTTCAAGCGGTTTCATACCACGATGAAGTATGATATTGTTTTCGGGGATTACCGAAACAAGATTCATTGGTGGAAGAAATATTTCTTCTTTGTGAAGATAAACCGAGCCTCAGTCGGGAAGATCAAAGCTGATCAGATTAGGACAGAATGGGTTAAATCACCGGGTAGAATTCTTGATTAGAATTGCTATCTATGCTGCTGAGTTTGCGTTTTCTGATGTTGTTTGTTGTCTTCGCAGGACCGTCCAGGCGAGCGAGACCGAACGCGAACTCAAGGAGAAGTTCAGGCTGCTGAAGGAGCTTCAGCCATCGATTGTGGCCTGAGGTAGTGGCGGCGCTTGAGAAGAAAAGCAAGAGAGGAAAGATAAGAGGGAGGGAAAAACAAATCTGCCATCCCTGCGACTCCGATATCTAGTAAGTTTGCTTTTTTTTTTTTTTCTTTTGCTTGGTTCTCTTCGGGTATCTTAATGTTTTGCTTTGTTTTGCAGCAGCGAAGCCATCCCGTTCTAAGAAGAAATCGATGGGTCTTAGGAAGAGAGCGGCCGTGCCTATTGACGACGTCGTCGTTGCTTCCGAGCCGGCGCCTAAAAAGAAAAGGGTCGAGTCCCCCAGACTGAGGGATTCTCCTCCTTCTCCCCTTCGGAGCTCTTCCATTGCGTCGCGTACGAGGTAAGTCGCCTATCGATGGATTCAGGAGATAGGAATTCCGATGTTAATCGTAGACGTTCTTTGCAGGGCTTCGACGAGGAAAGCCTCGACTTCTGTTCCTGAGGGCGTTCCGGAGCAAGTGATCGAGCTTGACTCTCCTCCTTCCTCGGATCATGACGAGTCTTCCCATCACGATGAGAGTGCTTCTCATCACGATGATGGTTTGAGGACTCCGGCGCGTGGTGGTTCGCCTTCTAAGGGGGACGAGTTCCTCACCCCTGGTGGCGGCGTTCCCTCCTCTGACCGGCGTGATCGTGGTGGTTTCGAAGGAGGGGAATCATCTCGGCGTCCAGGTGAGAATGATGAGGCGGCGTCTCGTCACTCGGAGGCGGGTGGTTTTGCTCCTGGCTCGAACCTCGGTGCTGAGGGTGACGCCGGAATTCCAAAGGATGGTCCTGAGGGCTATAATCCTCACGCGTTCAAGACGTGGTGGAATGGCGGGAGTCCTCTTATGGAGGACCAGGATGCTTGCGGAGGGGCGACTTGGATGTCTAAAGTTCATCCCGGCTTGGGGATTCCGCGTGAGGAGCTCACCTTTAGGACCGATTTCGACGAAGCTGCTCAACATCATATTATGTCTGGCGGGAAGTTCACCGCGTTGGTCCAGAAGTACGAGACGGCGCTTCGGGCAGCTAAGGACGAAGCCTTTGTGTTGCGGCGGAGCAGGAGATGGCCAAGGATGTCGATACGATGGTGGCTGATTAGCAGGATAAACTGGTGCTTGAGTCGAAGGTCGCGGCGCTGAACAGGGAGATAGTGAAGACTCTCGGACTCCAGGAGGTGGCAGACAAGCTGAGGGCTCAAGTGAGTGATCTGGAGGAGAAGGCGCGTCGGGATGCAGAGGCTTCTGCTGCTGAGATGGAGCGTCTCCGACGGTCTCGTCGAGAATCGGTCGAGGCGGCTGTGACTCAGGTCTTCGACTCGGTGAATGACTGGTATGCTCCTCGTCTCCATCGCTTGTCGGAGTTCGTCGCGCAGCGGGACATGGTTGAAGCCGCTGTGGGGAGGAGGCAAGTCGACGAAGCTCTCCTCAACTTCGTGAAGAAGATTCGGGGAGTGGATCTGAACTTCGACGCGTGGAGGAGAAGCTCGCGGCTAAGCTGGCGAAGAGCATCGCGGATGGGGATGCGATTGACGAAGTTGTTATCGATGATGATGACTTCGCTCCGCCTAACAGGTGAATTTTTGCTTCTTCTTTTTTGTTATGTCGTGCTTTGCGTAACGTTGTATTTGCTTATGCGTTTGCTTGCTTTTGTAGCCTTAAACGGCTGGTGCTGCCGGGATCTCCTTCTCGTCGAGATGGTGATGGTGCGGATCCGGGTGCGGGACCCTCTACTTCTGGGGCCAAGTCTGCTTAGGCCCCATTTTCATTTGTTTTAAGACTTTTTGGCTGCGGCCTTTTTGTTGTAATAACATTGCCTGGGAAGGTTTTTATCCGTATGCTTTAGGATTTGTGCTTTTATGCTAGATACTTTAAAGTACTTTAAGAGATTTTTTATTGCTTTGCGTTTTTTTGCTTGCGTGTTCTGCGTGTCACGGCTTTTAGACATAATTGATTAGTTCGCAGCGCAACGAAAGTAATCCGGCTTTTGGTTATGTCTTTTAATAAAGGACGATGGTGTCGTCAACCGCATAAAATGAATTAAGTACTTGGTCGTCACCGAGTAGGAAATTCGATTATCGGGATGACTCGTTACCTTTAAGTGTATCACGACATGGTGCGCGTGATGGTGCTAGTGCGTCATGACTAGACGCGATGCTTTCGGGTTTCGTCATGACTTCTCATTCGAGACACCGACCGGCGCGTATTAGGTCTGTGTGCTTAGGATGTTAAACCTACTTTCAGCGACGAGCTCTAGAAACTCGATTTATGCTTCCGACTTCAAAGCTTCGTGCGGGTGACGAGGTAGCGGTTTTTCGCTCGTCCGACGAACTGAGAGCCGTGCGAGGTGCGTGCTCTCGGCTTAATGAATGGGTGATCAGTCCATGTTTTTAGGGTGCAAAGTGCAAGTGCTTATTGAGTTTGCCTCAATAACTTTTTGGTTTGACGTCGACAAGTTTAGCTTATGCCGAATGAGGCGCGCTTGTCGAGAAAAAGGTTTTAATAAAATTAAAATTTTATTAAGTATTATAGCTGCGCCCTTAGAAAGGCTGCCTACGTACCCGTGCCGGGATCAAGCCATTCGTAGTTCGTTACAAATGTTCATGTGGACATGTCTTTTTTTTTTTTTTTTGCTAGCGCGGTGCTTCGCGTCTAGTCATGGAACTTGCGCAGATCCGACGAGCTCCAGAGGCGATCGGACGTGATGCCTAGGTTGTCTTCTAGCTGATAGACTCCTGGTTTGACGACTTTCGCGATGCGGAATGGTCCTTCCCAGTCGGCCGAATTTGCCGAGACCATAGATCGTATCATCATCGGTTTTGCAAAAGACGAGGTCGTCTAGTGCGAAACGGAGGTGTTGCTTTAGGAAAGCGGCTGCTAGATCGTCGAAGCTGTCGATGGAGTCGGCCGGAGGTTGCTGAACCATGTTAGGGCATCGCCGCGCAGTGTTCGGCGAGGGCTTGGCAGAAGTGCGCGCTTTGTTCTTCCGGCGATGTGTATTTCTGTCTTCTCATGGCTATCATGAAGGACGTGATCCATGCTTGGGATCTTCTCGGCCGTCGTAGAAGTTTAGGTGTAGCGAAGCGCGCTTCTTCAGTGGTACCTCGGATAGGCGGCTTGTCAGGGGAGTTCTTCGAATATCGGCAATGATCTCGAATATCTCCTGATCGAGAATGAGCATTGGAGATGCATGGCGATCTGTCTTCGCATGATTCCCAGATTCTTTCCGATCTCGTCGCTCGGATAGGGGTGCATCTCGGCGAGGGGAGACTCGTGATAGCATCTTGGTGCTTTATGCGTGGTTTTTCCGGGCGGAGGGATGATGACCTTTCTTGTTTCTTAACCGGGTTCGAGGATTTGGTCGGATCGCATGTACGGATGTCCTCTCGAGGCGATGTAGTTTTCAGCGCGAAGGAAGACATCCTTCAGTGTGGAAGGATCGAATGTAGAAGTCTTCACGAAACTTAGATCGATACCAAGCCCCATTGGAGGCTTGGATGAGCGTGTTTCTGCGATTGGGGGCTCCCCGGGGTCTCGTCAAGGTCGAGGAGCGCGCTTTGAATCTGTCGAGGTAGCTCGCAGCGGTTCGTCCTCGAGTTGCTTTATCTCGAATAGATTGGAGAGTTCTTGGTGTTAAGGCTGGACCTTAAGTCGGATTTCCAGGCGGGTTCGGCGTTTGCCTTTGCCGAAATGGCGGTGCTTCTCCCAGCGTCGTGGCGATGTATCCAGTTGTATCGAGTCCGTCGGTCTCGTCGTACAATACTGGCTCGATCTTCGCGAGGTGTTGGTTTGAGGGTTCGGCTATCATAAAGGATGATGCGGTGCGGAGCTTGCGCTCGCGAAGGAAGCATGATCGCGTCACTCTTTGATCTCCACGCAAGGTGTAAATTCCGGAGGCGTTGGGAATTTCACGCACTGGTGGAAAGTCGAGACGACGGCCTTCATTTCGTGGAGCCAGGGGGTGCCGAGTATTGCGTTATAGATGGCCGGTTTGTCCATGACAATGAACTTCAAGAGCTTCGAAATTCCGCCGACATAAACGGGGAGCCGAACTGTTCCGCAACTGTAGGTGTATTCGGCGGTGAAGCCGGTGAGGGGACGGGATGTAGGTTTGATGGATTCCTGTTCCACTCCCATGCGATCCAGTGTCTCTAGGAAGATGAGGTTCACCGTGCTCCCGGTATCAATTAGAACCTTTGCGACGTCACAGTCGTGAATCTGCAAGTGACCACGAGGGGTCGAGGTGGGGATATCTAATCCGCTTGCGTCCTTATCCATAAAGGAGATTGTAGGGATCCCTTTATGGATATACGGGTAGCGTTGTGCCGCGACGGCCTTTCGTTCGTATTCCTTGATCGCCGATATGGAATCGTCGTTATCCAGGAGGCCTCCCATGATCATGCTGACTTGTCGCTTCGGCGGTGGAGGTAGGTCGTCGTGGTCGTCACGATTCCTTTTCCCGGGCGGGGCTTCCGCCTTTTCTGCATCCTTCTTCGGACGGGGTTGTCGTCCGCGCTTCTCCTGTTGCCCAGATTTTGGTGGTCTCGGCGGGAAGCTTTTTCCTTGGGACCTATCGCCGTCCATTGGCGGGATTTCTCCTCGATGGTACATGCGCATAAGGTTGCTCATAGGTGTTTGCAGTTTTCAGTGGCGTGGCCAGTTCTCCCGTGGAACTTGCAGAAAGCTTTGGTGTCGTTGTCATCTCCGAGCGAGTTGATGTCTTGTGGCATCGAAACGGCCGCTGCGTGTTCTTGCTCGGACTCATCGTCGGCTGCTGCGAACGCTGCGAGGAGAGACCTCTTCGGATCGTGTCTTCTTCGTGCCTCCATGGGTTCTTCTCTGGGTTTCGACGAGGTTGCCCTCCTATCTCCATGCTTCTCGGCGTAGAAGCGCTGGTCTTCCTCGAGGAAGATGTAGTTCCGAGAGCGGTGGAACGCGTCCTCCAGAGTCGCAGGGGGTTTTAGTGACAAATCCTCCTTAAACTTGGAGTCGTACCAGAGGCCGTTGCGGAGTGCTTCCAGCGGGACGCTATCGGGCATGTCGCCAGTATCGCGAGCTGCTTGTTTGAACCTTTCCATAAAGCTGCGCAATGGTTCGCCTTGGGTTTGCGTTGTGGTGAACATGTTCCGAGTGATTCGGGTCATGTGCATGGAGTAATGCTTCAGAAAAGCATTGGTTAGGTCGTCGAAGTTATCGATCGACTCGGCGGGGAGGTTAGAGAACCAGGTCAAGGCATCTTTCGCCATGTGCTCGACGAATACTTGACAGTAGTTGGCCTCCCTTTCATCGTAAGATTTGTATTTCTCCCTCCTCATGGCGAGGTTGAACGCGGTTAGCCACTTCTTGGGGTCTTCTTCGCCGGTGTAAGAGTCGATTTTGAGTCGAACTCTTTCGTGTAGTTCGATCTGGCGGAGCCTGCGGGTGAGCGGGCTTCTTCGGGTGTCGGCGAGTGCTTTCGTCAATTCCGGAGCTGAGCTGGTGGCGCGATGAACTTTCGAATCGACCTCGTCGAGGCGACGATTCATCCGTTCGAGCTCTTGGGTGGTAAGTCGCCTGAAGTGCGCGGGACGGGGGGTTGTTCCGTCAGTGGGACTTGACGGATCTTCATCGTCTTCTCGTGCTAGGGCTTCCACCTGTTCCTGAGTCTTTTTCTGCTGTGCTCGCATTGACTCGAAACCGTCGGCGAGTGGCTTGACGAGATTCTCCATGAGTTTGAGGATCTTCTCGCTCGAGGAGGATTTCTTCGAGCTGCGGGGTTTGTCGCTCGAGGAAGATTTTCTCGAGCGGCGTGGTGCGGACGGAGGGGGGCTCTCGTCCTTTCTTGGCGGAGGGGATCGTTGCGGCGAAAGATCGATCTTCGCGGCGAGACGGATCTCTGTGGCGAGAAGATGGTTTCTTGTAGGGAGCAGGCTTGTCCCTGCCTTCAGCGGGTAGCGACTTGTCTATCGTGCTGGTAGACTGTCGCTTAAGTTTTCTTCTGAGGGAGACGGGCTCCCGGTGGGAGTGTTCTCTTTCGAGTTACCATCGTTGCTAGTTCGTGAAAATCTAGATATCTTCGAGATGAATAGCGAGAAGCGTTTCCAGCCCCACGGTGGGCGCCAATTGTTGAATCCGAGATAGCACTCGTCAAGACGGGCTATCAAAGATGTGAGTTTAGGAAACTGGAACGCTTAATTCGACTCTTAGATTATCAAGAAGTTACAAGAGAGCAATCTCGCTAACAAGCCTAGCGAGATTTGATGGTGAACAAGAGGATAGAGTAAAAGCTAATGTGAAAGCCTAGTGATTCTAGATGATTTCGGATCCCTTTCTCCAATGGGGGGTCTTCAATATATAGTGTTGATAAGTCGGCCGAATGATGAATATTCTCCTTCAGGCGAGATGGAAAACTTCCTCTTTTGCGATATGGAAAACTTCCCTCTTGTTTTTGGATCTTTTCCATTCTTTAAGTCGGCATGAAGATTTATTTACATTTCTCCATGGATTGTGCCTTTCTCTTCAAGTCTTGCCTTTTTCTTGAAGATGTTAGGCCTAAAATCGGATTGGGCTTTGTGATTTTACTAATGATGACGGGCTCAGGGAAATGTGCTAATTTCTCCTCTAACACTACATGAGAGCAAAATTAGGAGATTATCCTAAAGCAGAATATTAGATGTTATCGTTTTACTGTAGTATATATTGTTAATTGATCATATATCCTTTTCAATATTGTTTGTATCGTTTTAAGTCGTCTGCATGTAACTGCAAGAGATGATCTTTTCTTTTACAATAGTGTGAGATTATTTTACAACATTAAGATTATAAGTCTTTTGTTTTCTATTTTCTGTAACTTTTTCGATGAATACCGATCATTGGAGCCTTATAGCAAAATCTTGCAAAACAAAGAAAGAAGAAAAGTGAAGAAGAGATCCAATGCAGTCAACTTTTCCATGCAGCAAAACTGCTATAAAACATCGCATATGAAGTATGAGCTCCGTCGTACGATGAGCCAACACATGGCTTCTTGAACAATATATATTGGGTAAAACAATATTTTTTATTTTCTTACATTGTATACAGTCATGTGCTGTTAGGTAACAAATTTTTTAATTACTTTGTTAATGTTTTCTCCTTTTTGTTTAGATGTGAGACTCATTTTTGGTTTTATTCTTTTCGTAGTGTTTATAGTTTTGAGAGGACAAGACGTCCCTGGAAACCATTGGTGAGATTTAATGTCCGCCTATTCCCCCTTCAACTAAATTGACTCTATCGAGATTTACACATACTTTTCAATCCTTTTCAATTCCATTCAAACTTTTAATCGCTGTCGATTTCCCCACTTGTGTTTTTATTAGCAAAATCCAGTTTCCGCAACAGTGGTTGCCTGTTTAAACGCAGTTGACCCGAGTTTTTATCCGTAAACCTGAGGTTTGTATAAGAAACCAAGACCCGATTCTCTTTTCGCCTAACCCGATTCCACCACACACTGTAGCAAATCAAAATAGATTTGGGGAAATCGAAAATCTAGGGTTCTTCAATTTGCATCTTTGAATCCACTTTGAATCTTTCTAAGTTTGATCAGTAAATGTGTTCACCAAAACATAAAGTGAATACAATATCTCTCCATCTCAATTGTAATCCCTTGAAAATAGCATTAATAATCCAAAAAGAACAACAAGAGAACATCCAAAAGGAGGAATCCAAATTCCAAGTTTTGAGCATTTATAATCCAAGAAAGAACAACAAAAGAGGAATCACAACAAAAGAAGAACAATCCGCATAAAGTGGAATCCGAATTCCAAGTTTTACTGTTATGGACATCTACCCACAATTGAAGAACCCTAGATTTCTGGTTTCCCCAAATCGATTTTGATTTGCTACAGTGTGTGGTGGAATCGGATTAGGGGAAAAGAGAATCGGGTCTTGGTTTGTTAAACAAACCTCGGGTTTACGGATAAAAACTCGGGTCAACTGCGTTTAAACGGGTAATCACTGTTGCGGAAACTGGATTTTGCTAATAAAAACGCAAATGGGAGAATCGACAGCGATTAAAGTTTGGATGGAATTGGATAGGGCTGAAAAGTCTGTGTAAATCCCGATGGAACCAATTTAGTTGAGGGGGGAATAGGCGGGCAACCCTGCAAAGGGTCATGTTCTTTGTATAGTCAAAGCTATGTAACGAAGATGGAAAATTGTTCGGTACTACAAGTTATCTCTCATTATATATAGATTTTATCATCTTTTGAAGGAATCCATCTATTTTTTCCATGGATTGAGATAGAATAATCAAATTATTACATTACCAGTTTGCAGATGTATGGTGTAACATCCGTAAACCAAATTGTTGTTTTCTGGAAGTTCGGTCGGCACCAGCTATTGAAAATCGAATCCAGTTCAATTCAAGTCGCCTGGTTTAGTCGGTTTAGGCAGAAAGCCTTAGGTTTTGATATAAAAAGAGAACCAGCCGCCTTGTTTAGTCGTTTTGCGAAGCAGAAATTCGAGAGAAGAGAAAAGTGGAGTTCTCGAGCGTTTTGAGGAGAAATCCGAGTGTTGGAGGCTGAATCGAAGCTTGTTCGTCGTTGTCTCACTCGTTTTCCCCTTTTTAATCCGTTTTAGAAGTGAGTGCGTGACTGTAGGCTCGTGAATCACTAGAGATATATTTGTTTGTTGTGTTCTTGAGTTGTTCATGTTGAAAACTGAGTTTGTGATTGTATTTGGGTGTTGAAACGCTTGATTTCGTGTTTTTCTGCACTGTTCGTTGATTTGGGTTTCAGGTCTGCGAGTCGGTGTCGAGTGTCGAGCGACACCAGGGGATGTCGCTTAACACCAGAGCATTTTTTGTTATTGTGTGTTCGTTGGTTGCTGTTTTTGCTTGTATCTAGTGTTTTGCGTAACTTGTTTGTAGGCGGTGATCGTCTCACTAAGTATTTATGAAATACGTACGCATCTGTTTCCGTTATGTGATACAGGTAAAAGAAATGTGTGATCGCGGAATCAAGGTGAAGAAGGGGATGATAGGATTTGATGTTTAATTGTTTAAGTTGTTAGAACATGGCGTTTAGGTTTCTAGTTTTATTTCTTGAATTATTTGTTTAATCAAATTGATTATTTAAATTAATTGATTTGTTTTAAGACTTCCGCTGAGTATTGATTGTTTAATTATTATTTTTTTTTAAATTTGGTTGTTTTATTTTGGTATCAGAGCTCTTACGGTTTTAGGAATGTTAGAATTATTATACACTACAAAAAAAGTGTACATTCATAGCATGTCCTAATAGCACGATTTGTCAAACTGCTATTGAAGATAAGTTTGTAATTCCGGTTATCATATTATAGCATTGAATGAACGCTATGTTAGTGTTTTACTAAGCGGGAAGCTAATTACTCTTATTCCACCAACACTTAGTGAAATTTAGTCATTAAGCGCCATAGACTTGCGATTTTCCCCCTTCTCTCTCTTTCGAAAAACCCTTAGAAAAAAAATTACCCAATCTCTCTTTCGAAAAACCCTCAGAAAAAAAATCTCACTACTTTTTGAATCATTCCATCTACAATCGCCGTCGCACTGTAGCTAATCGGAACTGTATCTCCTCAGTTCTTTTCCGACTTCCTCTCCGTCGCCATTGGGCTCCAATCAAAGGCATGCATTTCGAAATCTGTTGTTGCTTTTCGTTACTACCTATAAAATTGATTTTGCCTTCGTGATGCTAGCGGAATTATGAGATTTCTGTGTGAATGTAGTACATTGCAGTTGATTGATTATAGGATTTATTTAGCTAATTTGAAAGTGGGTTAAAATCCGATTTCTGTATCAATGAAGCATATTGTAGTTCATTGCATGCCAATGTTATTTGCGAATGCACACTAATTTCCGTGTATGCTGTTTGCTCGATTAGACTTAATGCTAGTTCAACAAGTAGGATGAACAACTTTTGTCTTCCGATGTCTAGATTCACAAGATGATGTGGCTGTTTATGTCTTTCACTTGTCGTTTATTTGTTGACTGCTGCTAGAAACTACATATAGTGTCTGCAATCAGTGTTTTTCTGGTTTTCTGATTATTGATATACCGGTTTTACATTTGCCCTGACAATGAAATGTTGATATTGTTTGATTTGGTCGTTATTAGAACCTGTGATCCGAGTATATTTGTCTGAATTTTGACTGATTTTTGTGATGCGTTGCACTGATGGATTAGACCTGATATGCTGCTTAATGTGTAAAGGGCTAACATTACGGTAGAACTTAGAATGGTGGACAAGGCTTGGGTTCATCTTTGCAGGTACATTGGTAAATTGTATAGGTTAGGTTTCAGGTGAGTCTAGAGTCTTTACTGTGTTTTTTTGTTCTTTCATTTCTGCGACGAAGAGCTGATCCTGGTTATGAGAAAGGGGCGTCAGAGTTTGTTAGAGATGTGGCTGCGGCTCTGGGAGACGTTGATATGATCGTGTGTCCTTGCATCGACTGTCGTAACATAGATCGTCATTATAGCAATGTTGTAGTTGATCATCTTGTTACAAGGGGAATGGATGAGGCGTATAAGAGAAGGTCTGATTGGTATCATCATGGAGAAATGAATTATGGTGTAGAAGGTGAAACAAAATCAAGTCAGGGAATGATGAGATTGTCGGTCTGTATAAAGCTGCTGGATTCTTGGATGAAGAGTTTGGTACTGCTGACTTTGGTGAGATTGCAGAGGGAGAAGACAAGAAAGAAGATGAGTTCCTTGCAAAATTGCTGATGCTGAAACACCATTGTATCCAACTTGTGTCAACCACATCAAGCTTTCTGCGATTGTATCCTTGTTCAGACTGAAGACACAGAACGGCTGGTCAGACAAGAGTTTTAATGATCTTCTCGAGACTTTGCCAGGGATGTTACCAGCGGATAATGTGTTACACACATCACTTTATGAGGTCAAGAAATTTCTGAAATCATTTGATATGGGTTACGAGAAGATCCATGCCTGTGTCAACGACTGCTGCTTGTTCAGAAAGAAGTACAAGAAGCTTGAGAATTGTCCAAAATGTAAGGTTTCCCGGTGGAAGACAAACATTCACACTGGTGAAGTGAAACAAGGTGTGCCACAAAAAGTTTTACGCTATTTTCCAATAATCCCAAGACTGAAGAGAATGTTTAGATCAGAGGATATGGCTAGAGATCTAAGGTGGCATTTCACTAGTAAGAGCATCGACGGCAAACTCAGACACCCGGTGGATTCAGTTACTTGGGATCAGATGAACGCCAAATACCCTTCCTTTGCATCAGAAGAAAGGAACGTGAGGCTTGGACTTTCCACAGATGGCTTTAATCCGTTCAACATGAAGAACAGTATGTATAGCTTCTGGCCTGTTTTGCTTGTCAACTACAACTTACCACCTGATTTATGCATGAAGAAGGAAAACATAATGCTTACATTGTTGATTCCTGGTCCACATCAGCCTGGAAATAGCATTGACGTCTACTTGGAGCCGCTCATAGAGGATCTAAACCACTTGTGGAATAACGTAGAGGTCACATATGACGCCTTCAGTAAGTCTACTTTCACTCTTAAGGCAATGCTACTTTGGACGATAAGTGATTTCCCGGCTTATGGAAATCTTGCAGGCTGCAAAGTGAAAGGTAAAATGGGATGTCCTTTGTGTGGGAAAAATACTGATTGTATGTGGTTGAAGTTCAGCAGGAAGCATGTGTACATGTGTCATAGAAAGCGGCTGCCACCTACACATAGTTTTAGGGGAAAGAAGTCGTGGTTTGATGGCAAAGTGGAACTGGGCAGAAAGGGAAGAATTTTAAGTGGTCGAGAAATATGTCAGAATCTCAGGAATTTCAAGAACGAATTTGGAAACTTGAAACGATCTGGTAGAAAGAGGAAAAAGCCTGTGTGTACATCTGTGGGCTCTGAAGTTGAGGATTTATCTAGTGAGTCAGAGGAAGAAGAAGAGGAAGAATTACAAGTAGATGTGGAGGAGTTACTGCGATGGAAGAAAAAATCAATCTTTTTCAAGTTACCTTATTGGGAGGTAAGTTTACATTGTCATGTTATTAGTTGTTATCAATATACTATCAAGAAGACATGTTTATTAACTCTGGATTTCTTTTTGTTTTTTTCTTTGGTAGGAACTCCCTGTGAGACATAACTTGGACGTAATGCACATTGAGAGGAATGTGGCTGCAAGTATAGTGTCTACATTGTTGCATTGTGGCAAGTCGAAAGATGGTCTTCAGGCTCGTAAAGATTTGGAGGAGTTGGGTATTAGGAAGGATCTACATCCAACCATCAAAGGGAAACAGAGGTATCTACCAGCAGCACCTTGGTCTCTTTCCAAGACAGAGAAGAAGATTTTTTGCAGGCGCCTATTAGACTTCAAAGGCCCTGATGGATATTGCTCAGACATTTCAAGAGATGTGTCATTAGATGAGTGTAAGGTCACTGGCCTGAAATCACATGACTATCACGTCCTAATGCAACAATTTCTTCCAATTGCCCTTAGAGGCTTGCTACCCAAAGGTCCAAGGCTAGCAATTGTACGCTTATGCTCGTTTTTCAACCATTTGTGTCAGCGAGTCATAGATAGAGAACAATTGCTGGTAATGGAAGCTGAGATTGTTGAGACTCTTTGTATGTTCGAGAGGTTTTTTCCCCCAAACTTCTTCGATATTGATGTGGAGTCAGGTTTTACCAAACTCCTAGACCTCTGCAAGTGCACAGATCGCGGAAGTATGGGTATCGAACACAAGGACTGGCTATTGAGTACACTTTGAAACTATGGATTTTGGATCAAGCTAAAACAAAAGTATGATTTGAGGTTGTAATGGTGAACCGAACTAGCAAGTATAACGAGGTTGTAAATCAATAAAGGGGAAACGCTAGGTCATAGGGGCTATCGCAGAGAAGCAAGCAATGATCAATGAAACAATGATAGATGAATTGATTAGGGATGTTGGGATATTAAGAACCGTCTAGAACACAGATCACGAATATAAAACCATTCCACTTTCGAGGCTCCGGCTCCTTTGTTAATCTACCTAGTCGCTAAACTTTTGGTATGTCCCTAGGTGATTAAATCAAGCTTTAGAATGAATAGGTTCTGATACAGTTCACTAGATTATAGTAGATCAACTTTCGCAGTCTAAGAAACCTAGCTTGTCAAAGAATATGTCCGGCGAATGATACAACACTGTCGAGGCTCAAATCAACCTAAGATCGGATTACTAGATGCGCGGTAAAGCAATCAGCATTAGTTAAGTGCACAAGACGAGACAAAGACTCTAATATAATCCCTAGCTAATCATCGAAATCAAAGATCATGCAAGCAACTCATTGAATAGTAACCCTAGCAACCTAACTAGTGGATTACTCAGACATGATCAAAGCAAACACACATAGAGATGAAGAAAACATGATTGCAATAAAACTTAGAGTAGGAAATCGAAATACAAGGGCGGCTCTCTTTTCACAAGAGGCTAAAAAGCTATATATATAGTGCTAGGTCTTTTGAGGCGGCTTAGGGTTAAGCCGGGCCTTGAAAATATGAAATCGGGCTTCAAAACGGGCTTCGGGTCGACCGCGGCGTTGGGACGGTCGGTCGGGACGATCGGCCGGACAGTCGGGTCGTGGGCGATCGGAACGGTCGTGGCCGGATGGATTCGTCGGTCGGCCGGCGTGGTCGGACGGGTGATGGATTGGCCGATGTTTCTCGGCCGGACGTGGGACGTTTCCCGGCTCGGACGGATGCATCGGCCGTGGTACGCGAAGGGTTGCGCGGCCGCGAGGCTTTGTTCCCGGCTCGCGCGGCATGGTCGTGCGCGGCGTGGCGTGAGTTGTGGCGTGGCCGACCGCGGGATGTTTCCCGGGTCGTGATGCGTGATCGGCCGGTCGGTTTGAACTTTGGCCGAGACTTCAGACGGACGGATATGATTTGGCCGAGCGTGAAACATAGTTTCTCGGCCAGCCGGACTGCGCGGTTGGGCGCTGATTCTCGATAGAGCCGTCTGGACAGTCTTCACTCTTTTGGTTATAACTCCTTTTCTACTCATCCAAATGAGGCCATTCCAGTTGCGTTGGAAAGTTAACTCAATCAGAGCACGCAGGGAACTGGTCTTGATGAAATCCATTGAGTAGATCTTTTTCTGGGCCCTCTTAAAGTTGGTGCTTGTGCATGGAGCGGCTTGAAGTGCAAATCCTATGGTTTTGCTCCAAAATGCATCATTTCACCTGTTTAGACTCTAGACACTATAAACACAGTAAAACTACCTTTTTAGATAGAAAACCTGCCAAAAACCATTAGAAAACAATACTAAAACAGTATAAAAAGCATGTAAAATAGAGGTATATCAACTCCCCCAGACTTAGATCTTTGCTTGTCCCCAAGCAAAAGAATCTAAATCCGTGAAAGAGGTTTGAAAACGTGGAAACTCCCTTGCTCTTTTGAATATCCTGTGAAAGGTTCCTTTCCTGTATTCCACTATGAACATAGACAACATAAGGTTAGCTTCACATACACCCTGCAAGTTTAGCGAACAATACCAACCCAACTAGTCTCATCCAGCAATCCAAACTCTCTATTGCTAACCTCTTGCATAAATTTAAAGCGTGAATTCTTTATCAAGGGAACATCGATCAATTGAACTTGTTCTTACCCACTTGATCTTCTCCAAGATTGTCTTTCAAGTGCAATGAGTTCTTTTCCTCTCTCTTTCTCACATCAGAACTTTGAAAGGTCAATTTCTCCCTACTTTTCTAGGGTATCATTTTATTTTTTCTATTGACCCTTCTTTCAACCACAGGATAAGTCTTTAGCTTGTTCCTTGTTTGACTAAGGTATTCCATAAGCAGTGGCGAATCCAGAAATTTTTTTAACCGGGTTCAAAATTAAATTATATAAAAAAAAATCGTTTTAATTGCAGAATTTCGATGGGAAGATGAAAAATGTCTCACAGAGATTTTTTTTTTAATTTTAATATCATGTTTAGTAGTTAAAATTAAACTAAAAGTTAACTTTGAATCTCTTTAAATATGTTAATATGAAAACCTAAAAATAAAACATAGACTAATATCTAAAATTTATTTATGGGTTCAGACTAAATAAGATAAGATTGGGAAAAGAAATAACTTATGGGTTCAATTATAATTTTAACATGGTGTTAATATTAATAAACTTTAATAAACTATAAACAAATTTCATAATCATATGGTGTCATTTGACACCGTATGATTTCACCTACGTTCGCCACTGTCCATAAGACATGAAGGTACAGACATATGCATTCCTCATGCTTACTTGTTTTCCTTGTGCTCTTTGAGCTTTTTCTCATAAACATTACTTACCATTTGGGATGGGAGAGAGAGGAGAACTCTTTAAAGATTAGACAAATCTTATTGAAAATCAAGCAAGGAACTGTCGACATGTATGCCAACCCCCTTGACAAGAGTGATTAAGATTGATTAAGGGTGAGGTTAACTCTAGATTGCTTGGTTACCTTAGAAATTTTGCTGAGCTAGCATGTCGATCCACTGTAAGAGCTTCTGTTAGGCTTGTGCCTTTAGCTGGTTTCTGCTCTAGGGTCATGGATTGTTAGCATAACACTCTCAATTCTCAAAGCAAGTTCATAACTTCCGGACTGGTTTTTGACTCAATAAAACTTTTTGAAAAACATGAAACAAAGTGAATAAAACATAAGAAAAGAAAGAAAAATGCATTAGTAACACAATAAAACTCCCCCCAGACTTAACTTGCACCGTCCCGGTGAAAGCAAATCACATTAAGGTGAGAGGTAATATTCAAAGTAAAAGAAAAATAAAGAGAAATTCATTAAAATGAGATAGGGATAGAAAATGGAGATTTGTAAGTGTCCATTGCACTAAGTACCACTTGAGATGACTATGTGTGGCAGTGAGAAGAACTCTCTTCCTCATCTATGGGGTCATCGCCTTCTGAACCAAGCTCTGAGTCTAGTGAGAACTCACCAAGGTCAGGCTCATATGGCTCTCTAGCGGTGGAAGAAGGGCGAAAGAGTCTCTCCGGTGCAATGTGGCGAACTACACGAACTAGGCGTGAGATGAAGCGAGATTGGCATTCCACTATCTTCTCCAGCTTGTTAACACGGTCTAGAGCTTGGTGCGCGGCCATGCCAGTAGTGAGAACATGGCGTTCTTGGTGGCGGCGTTGAGTCTTGACTGCATGCTGAAGTGTGCGATAGGTGAGCATGGGGAATGATGGTTTCTCACTTGATGGAACATAGAAGTCTTCCTCATTGGGCTGGAAAGTGACAACACCTGAGCGTAGGCTTGGGATGTCTTCATGTGGCAGCAAGACAAGGGAAGTGTTGGCTGGACCAATTGGAAACTCATAGCAAAACCGAGTTGGGTCTTTAGTCCAACGGTTTAGGAAGTGGATGTGCTGAAGAGCATGGAGATCCAAAGGGGTTGGCTTGGGTAGTGGCTCATAGTTGGGAATGTCAATCCCCACATGTTGTACTATGGCCGTGATAAGCCTCCCAAAACGAACACAAAGCTTCTTGTTGCCTTCCAAGTCTTGAGCTAGCTTCCTCACATTGATAAATGTCTTGGCAAGTAAAAGACCAAGGTTGGCCTTGTACTCATGCTTGATGAATGGTGTGGTGAGGATGTAGAACTCATCAGTTGTGACCTTGTTGGCTTCTTGTTTGCATTGGAAAGTGGTGGAGATGAGGCGGTGCACATAGCGAATGGCTGGATGAGTGATTCTAGACACCTTTGATCTTGAAGGCAAGAATGGTTCATTGGCAAAGTGTGTCCAATCAGCAAAGGCAGCTTGTTTCCTCTTTGAGTTCTCCTTGAAGTCATGTGCTGTCTCATTGGGAAGTCCAAAGAGTTGGCATAGAGCTGAGATGGAGATGCGCCCATTGGCATCGCCTATCTTGAAGAGTAGGAGTCCATCACCAGCTGGTTGGTCTCCATTGTGGTTGGGAAAGGCAAGAGCTACTGTGGAGAGGAACTCCTTGGTGAGTTGTGAGTACTCACTACACTCTAGCTTGAAGAGCTTGCTCAAGCCTAGCTTCCTTATGTACCATGTGACATCATCTCTTATCTTGAGAAGGTCAAGGGTTTGGGTGTCCATCTTCACACATGGTTCGATGTTCACCTTCTCCATTGCCTTCTTGCACTTTCTTGGGTCTTGGATTTGTTCTCCAACAAAGGTTACAAGTGCCCAATCATCTTCTCCTCTTCTTGGACTCTCCACATGTTCTTGATTGCATCAATGGAATGTGGTGAAGTTGGTATTGCTGCTCTTGCATTGGAGCTACTACTCCCTAGCTTGATTTGTTTCTTTGGTGGTTCCATGAATGGGTTCTTCTTCTTCTTCATACTCTCATTTCCTTTTGTCTTTGCCATTGGGTACCTACAAGAGCAAATTCTTGGGAAGAAATATGAGTTTGTGATTAATGCAAAAGAAGAATAAGCTAATTGAGTTGTAATAATGATATGGAATAATGGAACAACTCAAGGCTTAATCATGAATCAAAGAGACAAAATGGAAATTTCACTTTTTCAAAGTTAATTTTCGGATTTTACTGTTCATCCCAAGATTATGGTGCTTAAAATCAAAATTTTCAGCAAATCAAGAGAAATTGAGTTTCTAATCCAAGTAATCACTAGATAAACTAATGAATTGAAGTATGCCTAAGCAATTTCACCTTTGAATAAGGGGTTTGGAATGCCCAATAAGTTTTGTGAAAAACTATTCAATTGTGAAATTAAACTTCAAATAACTCTAAACCACCTAGGTTCCACCTAGCAAGTTCATTACAAGACTAATAAGGATGTAATTTCAAGTTTAGACAAGAGTTTAGACCAAACATGAAACTTATTGAAATTTCGATCTTGCATAAACATAGGATTAGAGTTAGAAGACATACCTTGTGTGTTGAAAAGTGAATAAGGTTGCAAGAGCAAGTAAATTCCAATTTAGAGTTATGAACAGTAAAAGTTTTGAAATCAAAGCTCTTAGAGTTCCTCTAATGGAGTTTAGGGTTTTGGAGAAGAAAGAGAGGTTCTTGTTGTTTTCAAGGGAAAGGTAAAGTAAATAAGATCTAATCCTATCAATTTTCCTTTTCAAATTCGAATTTTGATTGAAAACCGGTTTAAGTTGGTTTAGGATTGGTTAAAACCGGTTTGAATTAAATGAAAAGGGGACTTACCTTGGCCGAGAAAAGTTTTGGGCCGATGGCCGATGGATTTGTCGCGGTCGAGCGATTTGGTCGGCCAAATTCGAATGGACGAGAATTTCGGCCGAGGCCGATCGTTTGTTTCCCGGATCGACCGGCACGGTCGGTCCGTTCCGATACGAAATTCGGCCGATCGCGGCCTTTCTTTCCCGGTTCGTGCGTGCCGCGCGAACGGTTTTGTCGCGATAGATCAATCCGGCCGAGCAAGCCGTTCCTTCCCGGCTCGACCGTAACGGTCGGCCCGGTTGGAAATTGCTCGGCCAAAATTTTTGCGCGTCCGCGGCCAATGTTTGGCGCGGATTGTGTTTTCACACCTTTTTCTCCTTCTATCCTATCTTAAAACAAAGAAAACACAAAAGCAAAACAAAAACTAAGAAATTTAAAGAAAGAAAAGTAAAAGTACCTCATGGGTTGCCTCCCATGCAGCGCTTGTTTTAAGTCTTTAGCTTGACTGTAAGGCTTGGCGCTCAGGAGAAGATGGAGACAAGAGGCATCTTTGATCCTCCAAGTCTTTTCTCCTTGCAATGAGTATCTGGTGGGTGATTCACAGCTGGATAGACAATCTCTCCATGAATGTCCCTTGGCACTACTGCCTTAGGAAAAAGCTTTAGAGTTCTTGTCACTTTCTCCTTGAATCCTTCTAGATTCTCATCAATAAGCTCCTTTGGGAATAGAAGCTTCATGTTGCGGCCAGACCTAGGCTTTCTAACCTTCTTCTTGGCTTGGCCTCATCTTCAATCTTGGTTGATCCCTTGGGCGGTTTTGGTGTAGGGGCCTTAGTCTTACTCCTTGCTTGTTTGGCAAGCTGCTTGGGCTTAGGAATGGGATCTTCCTTGATTGTTTCTTCAGTTTCTCCTTCTTGGGGTGGCTTCAAAGTAACTTTCTCCTCTTGGACCATGTCAACAAAAGAGTTCTTTGTTGAACACATAGGGAAGAACATACCCTTGTTCACCTTGTTGAAAGAGATTCTTTGATTGGGGAAATCAAATATGGCACCCACAGTAGACAGGAAAGGGGTTCCAAATATGAGAGGTCTATGGCTACTCTCTCTCATTTCCACAATCTGGAAATCAGTAGGGATAGAGCAATTTCCAATCTGCACCATCACATTAGGCACAAAGCCATAGGGGTTTGTGAGAATGAATCAGCATAGTTGATGGAGATGGATGATGGCTCTATCTTGGTGAGGCCTATCTTGTCAGCTATCCTCTTAGACATGATGTTCACATTGGCTCCTGTGTCACACAAAGATTGCTCAAGAATGTTACCTTTGATGATACAAGGCACACAAACTTTCCTGAGTTATCTGTCTTGGGGATAATCTTTGGGAAGAGTCTTCTCTTTCTAGCTCGATTGGACTCTCTCTCTGGGTAATTCTCTTCAGGCCAAATCATGCAATCAACAGTAGGTTTTGAAAGCATCCATTCTGGAACTTGGTCTTCAAATCTTTCTTCTATGGCGGCTGAGTTGCAAAAGGACTTCTTGGATTCAGCTTCCTGTCTCTTAACAGCTTCCATAGTTTGAGTGACTTGAGTCTCTAGTTTCTTCACATGAGTGGCAACAGCATCATACTTGGTGTTGAGATTGCTGAACAAAGTGTCCATCTTCTCATACATCTCTTTAGTGTTTCTCTTCTGGCCATCCATGATCTGTTGGAGGATTCCTTCAAATCTCCCACCTTGTTGGTTTGGAGGAGCTTGATTTGGTGAAGAAGCATATGGCTCCTTGGGCGGATATGATGATCTCTGCTCATATCCTTGCCTTGGCTGAAATTGACTTCCTTGAGATTGGTAAGGAGGTCTTTGTTGTTGTGGATACCTTGGAGGATACACTTGGTCTTGAGGATTCTCCACATTGGGGTTTCTATAAGACATGTTGGGGTTTGGGCGATAGCTTGGATTGTATCCCTTGTTCCCATAGTTTCCAATGTAGTTCACATCTTCTTCATTGGCTTCATTAGAGAAATCTCCCATGCATTCTCTTGATGGGTCTTCATTAGCATCACTCATCCCTTCTATTGCATTGATATGCTTGAGCTGTCCCTTAAGAACTTGAGCCATCATGTTCTTGAGTTCAGTCATTTGAAAAGAATCAGGGGAGCTAGTAGTGGTGCGGCTTGAGCGGTCATAATCAGGACAGTTGTTACAATCACTAGCTGCAAGATTCTCAATAAGAACCTTAGCTTCATCAACAGTCTTGGTCATGAAGTTTCCATTGCTTGCAGTGTCCAATGAAAGCTTGTACTTGTGGTCTATGCCACGATAGAAGATGTTCCATAGGTTTCCCTCATTGAAACCATGATTAGGGCAGTCCCTAATGTACTCCTTGAATCGGTCTAGCGCCTCATAGAAAGATTCATTGTTGGCTTGGCGAAAGTTGGAGATCTTGTTCCTCACAGAAATTGATCTTTGCTTGGTGTAGAAGTGGTTGATGAAAGCCTTGTACTCATCCCAAGTGGTAATGGAGTGAGCTGGCAGAGACTTCAACCATCTTGAAGCTTTGTCGCCAAGAGAGAATGAAAAGAGCTTGCACTTAAGGTAGTCAGCAGAGACTCCATTGGATCTTGTAGTGCTGCAAATTTCTTCAAAGTTTTCTATGTGATCAAGAGGGTGCTCAGCTGGAAGTCCATTGAATTGGTTCTGTCTAACCAATGCTATGATCTGAGGCTTGATCTCATAGTCATTCCTTGCAGGAAGTGGTGGATGGATAGGGTTTCTATCCATGAAGAAAGCATCGGCAGAGTCATAGTCTCCGATTGTAGGTGCTCCAGCTTGAGGTTGTGCATTCACATCTCCAGCAGGATCTTGTGGATTAGGAGGAGGAGGAGGTGGATCTCTTCCTTCTTCTTGAGCGCGCGCCACTTCAGCGGCGTGAGCGCGAGCTGCTTCGTCGGCCATCTCTTGGGCTTTTTGCTTCCTAAGTTGCTTCTCAAGCTTGTCTATCTCTGGATGTTCAACTAGGTTGTCCTTGTTGGACCTCCTAGTCATGCACCTGAAAAGAGTCTTGGAAACAAGTTAAATCAAAAGGGAAAAACAAAAACAAAAGCAAAAATCAAAGAAAAGAAATCAAAAACTAAAAATTCAAAAGCAAAAGAAAAGCAAAACAGGAAAAGGTTCTAGACTAGATCCTAGTCGAGTTCCAAAGGTACTGCTGCAGTCCCCGGCAACGGCGCCAAAAACTTGATGTGGAGTCAGGTTTTACCAAACTCCTAGACCTCTGCAAGTGCACAGATCGCGGAAGTATGGGTATCGAACACAAGGACTGGCTATTGAGTACACTTTGAAACTATGGATTTTGGATCAAGCTAAAACAAAAGTATGATTGAGGTTGTAATGGTGAACCGAACTAGCAAGTATAACGAGGTTGTAAATCAATAAAGGAAAAGCGCTAGGTCATAGGGGCTATCGCAGAGAAGCAAGCAATGATCAATGAAACAATGATAGATGAATTGATTAGGGATATTGGGATATTAAGAACCGTCTAGAACACAGATCACGAATATAAAACCATTCCACTTTCGAGGCTCCGGCTCCTTTGTTAATCTACCTAGTCGCTAAACTTTTGGTATGTCCCTAGGTGATTAAATCAAGCATTAGAATGAATAGGTTCTGATACAGTTCACTAGATATAGTAGATCAACTTTCGCAGTCTAAGAAACCTAGCTTGTCAAAGAATATGTCCGGCGAATGATACAGCACTGTCGAGGCTCAAATCAACCTAAGATCGGATTACTAGATGCGCGGTAAAGCAATCAGCATTAGTTAAGTGCACAAGACGAGACAAAGACTCTAATATAATCCCTAGCTAATCATTGAAATCAAAGATCATGCAAGCAACTCATTGAATAGTAACCCTAGCAACCTAACTAGTGGATTACTCAGACATGATCAAAGCAAACACACATAGAGATGAAGAAAACATGATTGCAATAAAACTTAGAGTAGGAAATCGAAATACAAGGGCGGCTCTCTTTTCACAAGAGGCTAAAAAGCTATATATATAGTGCTAGGTCTTTTGAGGCGGCTTAGGGTTAAGCCGGGCTTGAAAATATGAAATCGGGCTTCAAAACGGGCTTCGGGTCGACCGCGGCGTTGGGACGGTCGGTCGGGACGATCGGCCGGACAGTCGGATCGTCGTGGGCGAGTCGGAACGGTCGTGGCCGGATGATTCTCGGTCGGCCGGCGTGGTCGGAGGGATGAGATTTGGCCGATGGTTTCTCGGCCGGACGTGGGACGTTTTCCCGGCTCGGACGGATGCATCGGCCGTGGTACGCGAAGGGTTGCGCGGCCGCGAGGCTTGTTCCCGGCTCGCGCGGCATGGTCGTGCGCGGCGTGGCGTGGAGTTGTGGCGTGGCCGACCGCGGGATGTTTCCCGGGTCGTGATGCGTGATCGGCCGGTCGGTTTGGAACTTTGGCCGAGACTTCAGACGGACGGATATGACTTTGGCCGAGCGGAACATGTTTCTCGGCCAGCCGGACTGCGCGGTTGGGCGCTGATTCTCGATAGAGCCGTCTGGACAGTCTTCACTCTTTTGGTTATAACTCCTTTTCTACTCATCCAAATGAGGCCATTCCAGTTGCGTTGGAAAGTTAACTCAATCAGAGCACGCAGGGAACTGGTCTTGATGAAATCCATTGAGTAGATCTTTTTCTGGGCCCTCTTAAAGTTGGTGCTTGTGCATGGAGCGGCTTGAAGTGCAAATCCTATGGTTTTGCTCCAAAATGCATCATTTCACCTGTTTAGACTCTAGACACTATAAACACAGTAAAACTACCTTTTTAGATAGAAAACCTGCCAAAAACCATTAGAAAACAATGCTAAAACAGTATAAAAAGTGGGTAAATTAGAGGTATATCAGATATAATGGTGCATCTGATGGTACATCTAGGAAGGGAAGCACAACTTGGTGGTCCAGTCCATTTTAGGTGGATATACCCATTTGAAAGGTATAATTTTCATTACATTTGACTTTCCTTGTTGTTATTTATACAATTTATAACCAGATACTCTTCAAACTTTCAGGTATATGAAAGTTTTGAAGGATTTTTTCAGAAATCCTGCTAGACCAGAGGGATGTATCGCTGAATCTTACCTTGCTGAAGAATGCATCCAGTTGTGTAGTGATTTTCTGAAAAATACTACAAGTGTGCAAGAAAAACTCGATAGAAACACCGAGTACGAGAACGTATCCATTCTGGAGGGTCGTCCAATCTCTGCAGGCTCTCCAGTAACTCTTACTGAAATGGAGAAGAACGTAGCCCATCTTGCTGTCATCCAAAACATGGCAGTCGTTGAACCTTACGTAGAGTAAGTTTACATTTGCATTTCCTGATCATCTTCTTCTAATGTTTCATAAGCTCAATATCTCATTTTACTTGTTTATTCTTTTGCAAGTGAGCACCTGCAACATCTACAAGATAGATGTAGACGTGATGCATCCGTACTCTGGAATATGCATACACAGAATTTTGCAACTTGGCTAAAAGAACAGGCTAGTTATAGATAATTTATATTTCTTATAATTACCATTTATATATTACAATGTGTATAATATTTACATATTTACACTTTTGTCAGATCCCTCTTGATTATACACAACATGGTGATACACTTAAGTGGTTGTCATATGGACCACGTTGTTCTGCAAGATCGTACACAGAATATATAGTGAATGGGCAACGGTTTCACACAAATTCAGTAGATAGGAAAAGTCAGAATAGTGGGGTTTTTTATGAGGCAACAGCAGTTTGTAGATCTAGTGCGAAAGATACATCACAGGTGGTTGATTGGGTGTCTTATTATGGCAGAGTAACGGAAATTATTCTGTTGGATTATAATGTATTCTATGTGGCTCTATTCCGGTGTTAGTGGGCAGTTCTTGGAAATGGAGTTAAGAAAGAAGATGGTTTCACACTTGTTAATCTGCATCACAATCAGACTTCTTTCTTACGAGATCCATATATTTTAGCCTCACAAGCGAAGCAGGTTTTTTACTCTAGGGAAGATGAGTCATCAAGTTGGTATGTGATTATGAGAGGGCCTTGTAGAAGATACAGTAAGGAAGAAGTCCAAGAAGGAAATGCAGACATTGGGCCATTGCCATCTACTATTGTCATGGATGTTGATATGGATGAGTCTAAGAATTCACGAACTTATTGTGAAGGCATATATGTTTGAAATGTAGCTTTTTAATCACTAGTACTCGTTGATGCATCTGCTGTCTCTATTGTGTGGTTTATCGTTTTGATTGTGTGGTTTTTTCTTTTTAAATGATATGCGTGACTTACTTTTTTTGATTATTAATTGTTTCAGATAGTTTAAAATGGCTCGGACCAAGCGAGGAAGGAAAACACATAAGAAAATCACGCAAGTTACTACTGAGGTGGTGGAAGATCAGCCGGAGTTAGGAGACGATGGACCTGTGGAAAACCAGCCGGAGTTAGGAGATGATGGACCTATGGAGGAGCAGACGGAAGTAGGAGGTGATGGACCTTTGGCAGATGAACTTGATCGTGAAGAGGAGGAAGAACATGAAGGTGAAATTGTGTTATCAGAACATGATGACTCTGCAGCTGAACCTAGACGTAAGAGACAGCGAGGTCCGACTATGATGAAAAACATAGCCAAGGATCCAAACAACAAATTGCGAGTAGAGTATACTTTCACAGGTGAACCATATGGTTATGGATCAGTAAAAATGTCTTCATACTTAGGTCCACTGGTCTGAGAACATGTTCCTGTGACACTTACAAGCTGGACAAAACTTAGTGAAGCTCTGAAGACTTCTCTGGAAATCTGTGCAGGTAACAGGATTCTTGAATAAGTTGACTAATGATTTTACATTTCTTTTGGCTTTTAATGTTTGCTTACTAAATTGAATCAAGCAAGATTTGAACTAGATGAAGATTATCAACGGAAATCGGTGCTGAAGCAGTTGGGATGTCTGTGGAGGTCATCAAAATCACGCCTTGTTACTCAAATCCTTGAAGCGACGAATAATCAACAGAGGATGAATCTAAGACCAAAGAATGTTTCTCCAATGGATTGGCGCAAGTTTGTCAAGCTCAAAACCAGTCAAGAATTCAAGGTATGATTAAGAGAAATCAAAATTATGCTGATATCATATATGTAGCGGATTATAATTATCATTCATTTGTTAGGCTGTTAGTGATAGCTACAAGGAAAGAAGGCGTAAACAGATTCCTCACACTTGTAGTCGCAAGGGAATGGTTAGACTTGCAGAGGAAATGGTTAGTCCACTCTTAACTTGTTAAATTATAAGTTCAGTCAACTGTAACATTTTTTAATCGTTTTCTTTTTTCAAAGAAATCTGTTAGTGGAAACCCCGATGAAGTGACTCGCTTGAAGGTGTGGGTGAAGTCGCGTACCAGAAAAGATGGAACACCGGTGAACACAAATGCTGCTGACAAGATGGTGAGAATCTTTGTTATTATTACCAATATAGCTGATTTCTGATATGTGACTATTTGAAGTCAATACTTACCCAACTGTTAGGACCTGATAATCCTGGCAGAATGAGGGTCTTGGGTAGGAACATGACTAAGACGAAATTAGCTGCTTTCGAAGTTAAACACAAGTGTATGACTGAGATGCAAGAGAAACAGTTTCATCTCCTGCAGAAAGTGAATGAGTTGCAAGATGAAATTACAAATCTGAAAAAACAGGTTAGTAACAGAAGATATTTATAGGTCTAGTGATTACAATTTTGGTATAGTTACTTATTAGTTAATGTTTCCTTGCAGCGACAAGAACCAGAAGTTGGTGAAAATTCGGCTGCAAAAGTAAGTCCTGATTCTTACACTGTTGAATTATTTGTTCATTCATATACAGCGAGTAGAATCTGACATATGATTTCTGCTTGTACTCTTTAGAGTGTCAACAAAAGATTACAACCCAAGTGTGTTCTGGTTGACTGGGCTGGAACAAATGAAAACGTTGCTGAGGGAAGAATTATTTCTTCTGAACCAGATGACTTGGTGAATGACACTCGTTTAGGCCCCACGGATGTGAAAGTACTTGTTGATTCCGCAACTGTTCCAGATGCATTTCTTTGGAGACCGGCAAGTAACATGTTCACAATGGTTGAAGCTGTAGTACAAATGATTGCATGGCCTACCTCTAAGTGTGTTGATCTAGAACCAGTGACAGAAGCAGTAGACATTACACCACTGGTATAAGTTCACTCACTCTCAAAACTCATCTTACTGATCAATGAGTTTATGTTTATGATGGTAAAATAGTATAATAAGACTGTGTAATTGCTCATTGCGTTTGACAGGGTTAAAGAGCGACCTCAATAAACAAATGCAAACTACTTGATTTGTCTTCAGATGATGTTGTTGTTGCTGAAGGACGCTGGCAGACAGAAGAACCAAAAGCATTGGTTAATGGTCTACCTCTTGGGCCAAAAGCTGTTAAAGTGTTCCTACGATAGAAACGACATACCTTGAGGACTGTCTTCTGTCTTTTGTAGCATGGCATGCCTGCAAAGTTGTCTTCGAGAACAGAGGAGAGGTTGGAACAGGGCATAAATTTCCGTTTGACAACTCTGTTTCAACTGATCAAGCTTTGGGAGGTAAATCAGTGGGCACTGGTTCACGTTCTGTGGAGAAGTCATTTAGATTTGATGCAACTGGTTCAAAGTCAGCGGCCAGAGTTTCAAAATCAGCTAGTCAGAAGTCTCCAGAAACAAATCCGGTAAATGCCTTTTAGAGTTGTTTAAATATTGCTTGTCTATACCATTTTATGTGTATAAAATGGTTGATACTAAGAACATGGCAACTTCAACAGGGAGCAGAGGTTATCAAAGAAAATCAGAAGTGCAAGCTGATGGATATTGGTGGAAGGAAGCTGGTTGTTGCTGAAGGTCGTGTGCATTCGATCAATCCATATCAAATGGTACACTTTGTTAGATTGGGGTCTGATGCAGCAAGAGTTTGAATGGACATAGTCAATGTCGATGATGCAGCGGTTTGGAAGCCATCAGATGAAATAGAACTCTGAAAGATGCGCACGGTTCATCAATCGCATGGCCGATGGATAAATTGGTCATCTTTTGAGATTAAGCAGCACCAGGTATGTTATGTGGTCTGTGTTTATTGTTTCTGCGTCTCTTTTCTCTTGAGCAAGTGTATATGGTAAACTGATCAAAGACATGCATTACTGTTTGTTGTAGGGGGATGAAGCAAGTTTGGTCCAGATTGGCTAGTTTTAACTTGTTTAAGACTAGACTAATCTAAAAGTTTGACTTGTGTTATGTGTTTGGCAGTTAGACTTATGTGTACTTGTTTGAATGAATATTCACACTTATGTGTGTTTGTTGTATTGTATTCAGATTTTTGCATTGCTTTTTTAAATGGAATACATTTATGGAAAACAAGATCATATGATAGTTATTAGGAAATTCATATAACAGCATAAAAAAGAAAAACCAAATCGTATTTAATAGCAATAAAAAGGAGCCACTAATTACTGTATTATAGCAGATCTCAAAACTACGCATAGCATTGCTGAAAAGCTATAGTATACGACATGTTTTATAGCAACGAATATGATTGCTATTGTATAACGATCCACCATAGCAAAAATAAGATTGCTATTGTATGGGGCTCTACCACAGCACGTAATATGAGTTGTCAACGGATTATTTGTAGCTTTAAAAATTTGCTATGATACCTGAATCTATCGTAGCATTCTGAAAAAATGCTATCCTATGGATACCATCTATCATAGCTGCCGATGTCATAGTATATGTGAAAACGCTATCTAATCCATATGATGGCAAATTTGTCGTGCTAACAATGTAGATATTTCTTGTAGTGATAACTGAGTCTATGTGTTAATTTGATTATGTGTGTTAGTCAGTTAATAGTCATAGGGGGTGGTATTGGGAAACAATTGTGATTAATATGATAAACTCTTTCCCAAATAACACGAGCATTTTGATTCCATCTTATATGATTAGTGATTGCTTTCAAACGTCTATTTTTGCATTATACCATAAGTCTTTATGTTATCAATTCTCTTTGTTTATTTACCATTACATGGAACAAACTCTGCTTCTTCGCCATCACTTTTCGTTGGATCCGTTTCTCCGTATAGTAAGAGAATTTAGATGTTTAATAGTGATTCAAGATGGAAGCTGAATCATAATAGTTTTAAAATAATAAAGTAGTTTTAATTATAATTAATTGAAATGTTTAGCAAATAAATTAGATTTAAAGTTATTAATTGAAAGGAAAATGAAAAATCATACTATATATCAATCACATAAGTGTACATGTGTCGCATAAATGGAGAGGATTAGCCTCTTTCTATAAATATGATTTCTTGTAAATCTAATATTAGATTTATGGATTGAGTCCTACCCAATTAAGTTTTTCTTTTGGTAAAACAAAAGAAAATTTATTAGTTGTCTTAAATAATTGAAATCTCAAATACAAAAATTGTTATGAAAATCTGTTTTAAATCAAATGTTCCACCCAATTTAGTATAAGATCTTTGTCAATTGTCATGCATCCAACTTTTAATATAAAGATTTTTCTCTCGTAAAGCTTCTTTATTGATTAACAAAAAAAACAAAAGTTAACACTTATTTCTGTATATAAATACACAAATGTCTTCCTCGCCTTCTCTTATATTTACCATCTCTAGCGCAAAATAAAAGCTTCTGAAATAAAAAAATAAATAACAAAAGTTTCTCTTCAAAGCATGGCTTCTGGTTTGTTTTTTTTTGTTTTTGTTTTTTATATTATTCATGCTTCTTCAATAGTTAACAAAATGGTTTGACTATTTTCTTTTATCGGATTGATTATTTGTATATGACAATTCTATATATAGGTAGTGGAAATGTTTCCTCGAAAAATAATAAAGGTAAAGGTAAAAAAAGCGAACCTGTCGTGAATTTTGGAGTGACCAATATTATTAAGCCCACAGGAACTCATAAAGCCACAATAGTCTGGCTGCATGACATCGATAACCCAGGGTATCCCCCCTATCCCATGCTTTAATTTTTATTTTTATCTTTGTTTTTAAATAAAAAGAAACAACTTATTATCCAATCAATTACAAACCATGCTTTTGAAGTACTTGTCTTTTCTTACAAGATATTACGTTCGTTTCACTAATGTTATATGTATGTTCACTTTTATATATGCAGAGCAATAAGATATCTGGAAAAGTTAAGACTTCGCAATGTATGTATCCATTAACATATCTATTTTTCTTATAACCAAAGTGAAAATTTAAAGGGTTTTTTTCACTTCTAGTACAAGATTTGGGGTCAAATGCAAAAGTAGTCTCCATTGTAAAATATGATTTTTCCTTCCTTCTCTATCCTCACCATATTCACATAATAACGAAAATGCCATTACTTTTTCCCACAAAGTCTAACTGTGAAGTCTAATTCACAAAATAAATATCCAAAGAAACCTCATCTTCTTCACTTATTCACGAAAATGCCATCACCATCAATTCATCCAACAACCATTCTCAACCAAAATGAAGCTTTGAATGCAAGATTTATTCTTCAAACATATCTACCAACTCATTATATCATCTCATAAACTTAGTTTTTCATCTTTCTTCTCCATTTTCACCCAAAAAACTTATTTTCATCTTTTCAAAATTAAGGTTCTTAGATCTTCCATTTTCGGTGTGGGAGATCATTATAACGGTTGGGGAAGTTTGTGAAGCTCTAAATCGAAGTTCTAGGCCGTCAACAGAAACTTAAGATCACGGCAAGGTAAAATTCTGATAGATCTGAGTGAATTTCATATTTTTGCAGGTCCTTAGACTTCATAACGAAGTCTAACAAACTAGTTTTGCAATTGAGTTTTCAAAATTTTAGAGAGTTAGACTTCACAATGAAGTCTACCCATATTCCTTTGAAAACAAAAAAATATGGCATAGACTTCAGAATGAAGTCTACAAACATATTAGTTTTGCAATTGACAGAATAAAACTTTTTATGAGAAGTCTATCGGTGAAGTCTGCTTCGAAAAAAGACTAGTTTTGCAAACTTTCAATAGTTTGTTTTATCGTGAAGTCTACCCCTGAAGTCTATTAATGCTAGTAGACTTCATTTCAAAGTCTAATACAGGGTTAGACTTTATTTCGAAGCCTAATTCTTGATAGACTTCTTTTGAAGTCTAATAGTCAACGTTTGTCGGAGTAGACTTCACGATGAAGTCTATTTTCTAAATTCAAAAATTCGATCAATTGCAAAACTAATCCCTATGAAGTCTAATTTATGTTGTAGACTTCACCAGTAGACTTAATTCTCGAGTTAGACTTCATTTTTAAGCCTATTCACGATAATGAAGTCTATTTGAAAAAGTCAAAGTTGGTCAATTGCAAAACTAGTCTTTTTTTGCGGTAGACTTCACGTGTAGACTTCATAAAAAAATTGTCATTTGAAAATTGCAAAACTAGTCTATTAGACTTCACAGGAAGTCTACGAGATACACTTCTCGTGAAGTCTACTATTTAATGTTTTATTTGAAAACGCTTTTTTGGAAAATCTATAACGAATTTTTAAGATTTTCTTGAACAATTGGTTGAGTTAGTCTGTTTAGTTGATTGTGTGTTAGTTTGACATGCTTATTCGTTATATACAAAGCGAAAACGATTTTCTTGTTTGGTTAGCACATTATATATTACCTGAAGTCTACTCGGTAGACTTCTTGAGAAGTCTACTATTTGATGTTTTTTTCAAAAACGCATATTTGGAAAAGTTGTAATAAATTTTAAGATCTTCTTGAACAACTAGTTGTATTATTCTGTTAAGTTGTTTTGTGTGGATTTTACATGCTTATATTCATTATATACAAAGTGAATATGGTTTTCTTGTTTGATTAGTACATTAGATCATTACTAAGTAGAATTCTTTATGAAATCTATTTGTGAAGTCTACTCCTAATATCTAATATCTGTTTGAACTTAGTCAATTTAAGCTAGGTAAATTACATCAAATATGCTTTTATTTGGTTTTTTCAGAACAATTGTGAAGTTTACCCGTGAAATCTGATATTTGTTTGAACTTATTTTGTTTTAGCTAGGTAAAATGCATAAAAGATGCTTATATTGAACTAGTAATGATGAGTATTTGATCATTACGATAAGATTATTATGCTTCTATTGGACTAGTAATAATCTACTAGTAATGATAAGTAGATTATTTCTTTTGGTAGTATTGTTTTAAGGTTTCTGTTTGTGAATTCTCTCTTATTGATCATCCAAGAAGAAAAGTATTCATATCCGCATCAAAGTTTTCATAAACATAAGAAACAATTCAAATCTCAAATGTATGATTAGACAGATTATTATATATTTTTATTTACAATTCAAAACATTCCTTCAAAGTTGAACTTTTACACCATGATGAACTAACATGTCAAAGAACGTTTCCACTAACAAACCCCTAGATCTATATAGTTTCTTTCCTTGTTCTGGTGTTGGAAACTTGGAATCATGGCTTTATTGATCTATGTTGCTCTGCCTTCTATGGTGAAAAGTGATGATGGAGAATTGCAGATTTTTGCGGTCTTTGTTCTTGGAGAGATGCTCAGGCCTCTCCATGATCCGCCTTGTTACAGTAGTGGAGCTGATGGGAGTAACTAAAGCTGGTGTTCTTGCAAAAGATGGTAAAGCCTTCACCTATAAGACTTCCAACACAAGAAGATCAGTATAAGCAAGAATCGGAGAACTACAACACAATTAACACACTAGACCAATGTATAGCACAGAAACTTGGTCAGATAAACAGAGAACCCAGAACCAAAAGAGAAGAGAGTATGAGTACTGGCTATTTTTCTTTTTTTTGACATCTTTAAACAAAGAATTTTAATCGACAACATAAAAAAAAAAAAAACAGCATCAAAATTTACTTTATGAAGGGACTGAGAGTCAAAACATTACTAAACTTATCAGCAAACACTTCTCTACCACTCAATTCAATAAAGAAATGTAAAAAGGATATCGAACAACCAAATGGGTACATCGCTGGTAAAGGTGAGTATAGTACTCACCTCCAAGATTTTCTGTTGCTTCCTTAGAGACTTTTTTCTTGCATCTGCGCAAGAACCAAAGAAAAAAAACATAATTAAGAAGACCCATTCAGCTCAATACAAATACACCCTGCAACACAATTAAGAAGCTTCAGCCTAAATTTTTTGTCTTTCATAACTCTATAGAAACAATCATGAATCAAAAAGCTAACCTATTTCTTGAATAAAACAAACAAGAAAAAAAAAAGAAGCAATTAGAGACAAATAGATCATAAAGGGAGTTGAAATTGGCACAAGACCAAACCACAAATACAATTTCGTTACAGGCATAGGCACAAAGATACAGTCCAAAATGAACACACAAGCAAAAATACCTAAAGGAAAGAGAAGAATAAATAGAGAGATGAAGACGGAGAAAGAAGAAGAATAAGGGCTTACAGTTATGAAAACAGGCCAGAGATTTTGCGGAGGTTCACGGCAGGATCTGGAAGATTCTCGCCGAAGATTCAAAGGCTTCTCTATCTCAAACATTCCATCACGAAAAGCTACATAAAACAAAACCAAAAAGAAAAACCCGTCAAACAACAAAAACAAGCATGGAGCTGCAGTAATAAAGCGTAGAATTTGACTCATCCACTCAAAGAAGAGGTTCAACACAGCTTACTTTAGACGTTGAGCAGCAGCAACCTTGGTCCCGATCTCACGGTTGATGCAGCATTGGTTCCAGCGATTTTTGAACTATCTTCGTTTAATCTCCAATCCCTGTTAATCAATCAAACACCAAAGATAAAAATACAAAAAAAAATAATCACTAAAAGACCTAAAATTAAAGAGACATGATTTCTGATTTCATAGAGAGCTGTAATTAGCATCAGATCTATACCTCTCTAAAGGTTTCTTCGCCTTCTCTAACTCTCTCTGTTTCCTCAAAGCCCTAGCCTTTGTCTTATCGAAGGGGCCACAGATCTCCTCTACGGTTTCCAGAATCCAATCTACCAAATCCCCAAAAATCTTACATATAACCTAAATGAGGCAAAAGTATACCTCATCAGGCAGATGAAAACCAAATTAAAAAAAAAAAAACCCCACATTCAATAGATATAAGAACACATTCGCAGCAAGAACATTGAAAACAGAAATTAAAGTGGAAGAGAGAAGCGAGATAACACTTGTAAAAGGATGAAGCGAGAGAGATTCACCTTGCAGGGAGGGAGATCCAATGCTGAGAGGGGAGATGCGAGGAAAAATGAGCAGCATAGAGAGAGAAAGGAAAAGACGAGATAACGAGGCAATTGAGAGAGAGTACTGAGATAACGGCGGTGAAAGGATGAAGCTTTGGTGCGTAAGGAGAAGGAGAAGGAGAAGGGAGAGGAGGCGGTGGTGAATGGCGAGGGAGAGGCGGCGAAGGGCAACGGCGACTGACTTGCTCATGCGAGAAGCAGCAGTGGAGATGCATTGGAGCGAATAGAGAGCCGCCATTAGCTCAGGCGAGAAGAAGCGGCAGAGGTTCACGGATAGATAAGAGAGAGAAAAGCCCCTCGAGATACATATTTTTTCTACAAAATTAGGGTTATTCCTTTATATACCAAGATAAAATTTTCGGTTAGGTGATAAAATTTCCGGTTAGATGAAAGAAAATTTTGGTTAAATTTGGTTAAATAGACTTTTTCATGAAGTCTATAGAAGAAGTATATATACGAAGTCTCCCAATCCGATTTAATTTGTTTGATTCCCGCTAATTCTTCCAAAAAAGAATTCATTTCCCGCTGAATTTATTTTTGAGTTTTAGATTTTATTACAAAGTCTATTTATAAAGTCTACTACTAAAGTCTGCTTAACCCTAATTCATAAATCAAATATTTTTGACCAAAACTTATAAATAACATTATTTGTGCTTGCATATTCACAATTTACACTCTAAAGTATGAATATATATGAACTGTAAATCATTAAACGAACTTGAAATAATTTTTCAAATCAAAATTCTCTAAACCCTAACAAACACAATCATAAACCCTATATATTAACCCTCAAATACTAAGTTTGGTGATTGGTTTACTCATAAAACTTATAATTTGGTTCATTTTCATGAAATTTTATTTTACATCGGTAGAACTTGTCTTTATTTAAATTATGTATAACTTTATTTATCAAAATTTATTTTTTTTATAGATTTTAAACTTTAAATTTATGATTTTTTTATTTAGTAGACTTTTTGAGTAGACTTCACACAAAATATATCCGGTTCCCGCCCAAAATATTTCGTTTCCCGCTCACTTTTTGGAATTACAGACTTCGTGACAAAATGTAACACTGAAGTCTGACTTGCCCTAAACCCTAAAACAAATTTTTAAGATCAAGACTATAGGAAACATTAATTATGTACACATAATCACAGTTTACATTATAAACTACGAATTGGTAAGTTTTAAATTGTTAAACGAACCGCAAACATTTTTTTTGGTCAAAACTATCTAAACCCTAACAATGCTCTTGATAAACCCTATACAATATACCTCAAACACTAAGATGTTGATTTGTTTACTCATGAAACTTATAAATTGATTCATTTTCATGAGATTTTATTTTTCATAGGTAGGACTTGTCTTTATTTAAATTATGTATAACTTTTTTTATCAAAATTATTTTTTTATAATTTTAAACTTTAAATTTTATATTTTGTTAATAAGCTGACTTCATCAGTAGACTTCACACAATTTTTTGGGAATTTTATCATAATTTGTCTTACTTGATTTAAACTGATCGGTTTATATGTAAATTTATTTTTCATCAATAGTACATGTCTGTGTTAAAGTTATGTGTAAATTTCTTTACCAAATTTTTATTTTTATAAATTTTAAAATTAAAATTTAAGATTTTACCATATAGTAGACTTCTCGAGTAGATTTCACACAATTTAGAGGTTACAAACCTAATTAATCTTAGTTGACTTAAATGGATTCATTTATATGCAATTTTATTTTTAATTGATGCAAAATGTTTTCATCTTATTTATGTATAATTCTTTTTAATCAAATTAATTTTCTTTAATTTTATAATTTAAATTTAAGTTATGATTAGGAATTAGACTTCATCATGAAGTCTACTATGTAGTAGACTTCATGATTAGACTTTAGATAGGGTAAAACAGACATTATGACTCGTTTTTTGTTTGTTCATAAGGGTGTGGTTTGTAATTTGGCATGTCCAAAAGACTAGTTTTGACATAAATGCAATAAGGGGTCTAATTTTGCATTTCAAATCAAATTGTGTACTATATTGAGCAATTCCCCCAAATGAAGTTTTCTAATCAACATAAATAATTTTGGCGTAGGTAAAATGGATTTGTCCAAATGCTCCTATACGTCCTGTCACTTCCTTGGGTGGAAACCAAGTCTATGCATGTAAGTTAGTTTACTTTAGAAATGAAAACCAATATATTATATATTTGTGTGTTTATAATTTTCTATGACGAATCAGGGTGTAACATCACAAAGGTTTCGGAGGGAATGGAACATGATTTTGAAGCTTTAGATCATGTAAATTTACATGTTGCTAACCTTTTATCTAATGAACCAAAAAATGGTAATCCGGAATGATTTACACTTACCATGCATTTTTAGACTATATGATATACATCAAATATGTATGAATAAATACATCAATTAGTATATATATTAAATTTAATGTCGGTTTTAACAGTCATTAAAGGAATAGGAGGTGTCGGCTTGGGAGCAGCAGCTGCTCTCTATTTTGCGACTACATATGCTTTTGGATCTATTTCTCCAAAAATAAAACTACAAATTGTTATAGGAATCAATGGCTGGCTTCCTGGTTTGGTGTAGGCTCTTCAAGCCCTTATGTCACTTGTCATATTTTTTTTTCTAGAACAAAAACATACATTTATTTTATTCTACTAATGTAAAATCAAACTCGTTCTTGTAGGAGCTTAAACTATTTTATGAATCCTGATTCTAAAACCTCTACACGTATTTCATCGCTACGAATCTTACTAACCCATGGAACATGTATGTCTTCTAATAAGTTATTAAGATCATATATATATTTCTGTACTTTAGTATTTAGACAACAATGTTGAGATCATGCTAATTCTTGGGTTTTTTTTTTGAGTCACAGCTGATGATGTAGTTCCCTCAGAGTTTATAAACAAATGTGTTCTTTCTCTTACGAATCAGGGATTTACAACCGACTTCAAACAATGCGGAGGGTCATTCTTTACACCGATCTTTTCAAATTTTTTTTTTGTTTTGGCTTTAATAACCATATTTTCTTAACAAAATTTTCTGAATTTGGGTTTTTTCTTTTGCAGAGATCATGCACTAAACGAGATCTGCGCCTGGCTTGCACAAAAGTTCGGAATCTGAGGATTATAATTGTCAATTGAACTCTGCATGAAGAAAATAACTAAGGACCAAAACTACCGTACAAGACTATTAATATCCATTAAATAATAATAATAATAATAATAATATAAGAATAAGAATTATATTCATTATCTTTATCAAAAATATTTATTAACATCTGTTATCAGTTTTAGCTTTCATTTTTATTTATTTGGATATGTAATTCGTTGCTATTCATAATCAAATCTCTTATTATATAAAGCTGGATATGCGTGGTTGCAACACATATGATTTTTATAATTCATAAGATGGTGACATATGTTATTTTTAATTTTACTTCTACATAAATCTTGACATGTGTCTTAGAAAATAAAAGGAAAAAAAAAACTAATTATAAAGGTGTTAAAGAGAGGAAAATTGTATTTTTCATATTCTAACCGAAAAAAGTTTCATATTCTAATGGAAAAATTATTCATATTCTAAAAAAAAAAGAAAAATTAAAGTGAAAAAAAAACAAATTAAAACGTGTGAAAAAGGGGTAAAATTATATACCATATTCTTATGGGAAAAGAAAAACAATATTTCTGCATGCCTCATATATATTCTAATATAAAAAAGGATCCATATTCCAGTCGTCCTCCTTGTTCTTCGTCAGATTCACCTTCTTCAATCCGTTTTTCCCCTCTTTTCAACCTAGAATCAAGGTGAGTGCATGACTGTGGGTCCGTGATTGCTAGATTCAGGATTTGTATGTGTTTATGTGGTGATTTCGTGATGATATTGATGTTTGATTCAGTATTTATGGTTGTTTGAGTGATTTCCTGCGAATTTCGAGTTTCAGGTACTGTTCATAGTCCGATCTGGGTTTTTCCAGAATCGGTGTCGGTCGACACCAGAAGGCTTGTGTCGGTCGACACCAAGCTGGTGTCGGTCGACACAGACCGGTTAACTCTGGTTAAAATCAATTTAATTGGTTTAATTGAATTTGGCTGGTTTAAATCAATTGGGATGGTTTAATCGATTTTGGTTGGTTTAATTCGTATTTAATTAATTAATGAGTATTTTAATTAATTAAATGGTTTAAAATAATTAAAATAATTATTTTAAAATATGGAAAATTATTATTTAATTATGAGAATTATTTAATAATTGAGAAATTGAGTTTTAATTATTAAAAATTATTTAATAATTGGAAAATGGAATTTAATAATTATTGGAGTTTATAATAATTATTTAAATGTCTAGTAATTGCGTAAATGGCTCGTAGGCAGAGTGATTGCCTCACTAAGTATTTATTAAATACTTACGCAACTCCATTCCAATGTGTTGCAGGTAAAAGATTTGTGTGATCGCGGAATCAAGGCTGAAGAGGGGGATGATAGGATGTTTACTGTTTTATTGTTTTGCATTATTTGACTTGCTAGTACCTGGTGTTTAGGTTGCTAGTATTTCCTTTAATTATTTATTTGAATTTATTTGTTGAACCTGATTTATTATTATTTATTTATTTAAAGACTTCCGCTGAATTGTTATTTAATTAATTTAAAAAAAAAATGTTGGTTGTTTCAATAATAACTTGTCTCGACACCAGCCAAAGGAACACTCGTGTTCGCTCCGAAGCTATCACACGCCATACTCGAGTAAACAATGCTTCCATGTTCGGTCGAGGTACAGTATCTCTGGTGAGGAACGCGTATGCCGTCTTCACCGAGTATTCACCATCCATAGTATAGCCCCATGACACTCGATCACATCCCCGTGTGAATTCATCTAGAACAGCTGACATGAGTTGCAATCTCACTTCCTCAGAAATATATGGGGCGATTTGATTCAGATTCCAGCCTCTTCCACTCTGCCACAAATCTCTAACTTTCACCTCCACCAGATTTGGTGGTATCTCATTCACCGCAACCTCCAATAGCGTATCCGGCACTAGCCATCTATCTCTCCAAAAACTAATGGATTTTCCATCTCCAATCACCCAACTGAGCCCCGGTATTACCACATCTCTCATTCCCTGGAGTACGCTGCGCCAAGTAGATGACTACTGCCCTGTCCTTCTCCACCAAGCCGCATCTTTGATATCTTTTATCTTATACTTACTCCTCAGCACCTTTGCCCATAGTGAAGTATCATCCTTCAGTAGCCGCCAGCTCAGCTTCGCTATGAGGGCCTTGTTCATGTCTTGTGACCTACGAATCCCCAAGCCGCCTTCTCCTTTAGGTAGTAAATGTTGCTTCCTCCATTTCGTGGTATCTCCCCACACAAAGCTCCTCGAGATCGTATCGAGTCTGGTTATCGTTGATTGCGGTACCACAATTGTGCTCATCGTATGGACGGGGATCGACGATAGCACCGATCTTGTTAGTGTGATTCTTCCAGCGAAGCTTAGCATCTGTCCCTTCCATCCGGCTAGACGTGATGACACTTTCTCCAGTACTTCGCCAAATGTGTCATTATTTATTCTCTTCTGCAACACATGCATTCTCTTCTGTAAGGTTTAGTTTTTAGTACTGCATTTTAAAATTTTTGACTACACTACATTACCGAATAAATAAAAAATAAAAAAATAAATAAATAAATAAAAACTTCTTTAAAAAAATTAAAAGCAAATCTTGATCCAATTTGTAATGTGAGGTTTGGATTTAGGGTGTAGGGTTTATATTGATGGATGTAGGGTTTAGTTTTTGGTGCATTTTTAAAATTTTAAATAATTATCAAAATATATCAAAATTAAAAATTATTGATTATAAATTTATATATACTATTCAAAAATACATTCACAAATAGAAAAATCTAAAACAATTAAAGTAAATCCAGAATCAAAAGATAACAACACAAATATATTTTTGAAAAATTTCCGACTATATAAAGATAAAAACTATTTCACGAATTCTTGAAAATATAAACTATCGAATGAATTGATAAGTGAAATACAAGATGTAGACAAGAACAAATAAAAACATGAGTAAAAGAAAAGAAGACTGTGGAAAAGAAGATTGTAAGCTTCGAGAAGAAGAAGAAAACTTGAACATGAGGAAAGAAAAATCAAAGAAGAAAAAATGGTATGTAAAGAGAAAAGAAATCAGAAAAGAGGTAAGTAAAAATTAGAATAAGATGATGCCAGAGAAGATAAAGATGATAAAGTTAGAGTGAGAATGAGTGAAGAAGAAGAAAAACCGGAAAAAAATGTAAACAAAATTAGAAATAAAAAGAAAAAATTTGAATTGGAGGATGTAAGACTGAAGAAAGAAGAAGAATAATAAAAAAATAAAAAAGATGATGACAAGAAATATAAGAATAGAAGAAAAAGAAGAAGATATGATTACTAGAGAAGAAAACAAACATTACAAAAGAAAAACTTTTTCCAAAAAATAAAAATAAAAGAAAAGTAAATCCAAAACTAATTTGTAATATGGGGTTCATGTGTGTGGTTTAGTAGGGGGGTATAATGTGGGTGTGAGTTTAGGGTGTAGGGTTGTTTAGAGGTGGGGTGTTATAATGTGGGTTAGGGTTTAGGGTGTAGAGTTGTTTAGGGGGGTGTTATAATGTTGGGTTTGGATTTAGAGTATAGGGTTGTTTATAAGGGAGGTTACAATGTCGATTTGGGTTTAGGGTTTATATTTAGGGGTGTAGGGTTTAGTTTTTGGTGCATTTTTAAAAATTCGATTATTATGAAAGTATATCAAAATTAAAAATTATTTAATATAAATTTATATTTACCATTCTAAACTACATTCACAAATAGAAAAAAAAATTAAAACAATTGAAATCCATAATCAAAAGATAACAACATAAATAAATTTTTAAAAGATTTAACTATAAACATGAAAACTATTTCACGAATTATTGCAAATCTAAACTATTGAATGGATTGATAAGTGAAATACAAGACGTAAATAAGAACACGTAAAAACACGAGTAAAATAAAAGAAGATGGGAAACTTCGAGAAGAAGAAAACTCGACCATGAAGAAAAATAAAACAATGAAGAAAAAATTGAACCTGATGAGAAAAACACAAACACAAAATAAATAAAAACTAGAATAAAATGATACCACAGAAGACGAAGATGATAAAGATAAAGAGAGAGGAGGAATGAGGAAGAAGAAAACTTGATAAGGAATGTAAGAAAATTAGAAAGAAAAAGAAGAATAGTGAGTTGCACGATATAAAAATACTGAAGAATAAAAACTCGAAGAAAAAGAAGAAAATAAGATCGATAGAAGAAAATAAGAGGAAGAAGAAAACAACCATTACAAAATTTAATGATATTTATCTGTTTTCTCAAGTTCATATCAAATTAACAAAATGTTAAGCTATTGTTTCTTTGGAAAATAAGCACATTACAAAAATATTAAAAGTAATTAAAAAGAAAATGCGTTAATACTCCTTTAATTTTATCCCAATTTATAAGTAGTTTTGGGTATCTTATTATATAAAGCTGGATGCGCACGACGTGGTTGCGACACGTAGGATTTTTATAAAATTCAGGATCGCGACATGTGTCACTTTTAAGTTTATGTCCGTTAAGATCGTGACACGTGTCTTAGGAAAAAAAGAACTTAAAAAAAAAATTCCAGAAAAATGTTAATTAAAAAAAACGAAATTTAATTTAATCTATTATATCAAAAAGGAAAAAATAATATTTGCCATATCCAAACAGAAAAAGGTTTCCATTCATCAATTTTTTATTATATAAAGTTGGATGATGGTTGCGACACATAGGATTTTTATAATTTATAAGATCGCGACATGTGTCACTTTTAATGTTACGTCCGTTAAGATCGTGACACATGTCTTAGAGAAAAAAATAATAATAAAAAAAAATTTAGATAAAGGAAATTTTTTTAAAAAATAATCCATTACAGTTAAAAGAAATAAAAATATATTTGTCATATCCTAATAGAGAAAGGTTTCCATTCATCAAATTAATATTATCCAAACAAATAATAAAATCAAAATAATGTAATAAATAAAATCCTATTTGTACATGGAATATGTTATGTAAACTAAATTTCCTATAACTGCATGTAATAGGTTACTTGAACCCCTATAAAAGAGAGTCAAGGTTTCTCAATCATAAATTCATCAAAACAAATTCATCAAATCCCTTTGATTCTATTTCTCCAATTTAAAAATCATGTTTTTGAAAGTTTTGCGATACATAGGATTTTTATAACTGACAAAATTGCGACATGTGTTTTAGAAAAAAAAAATTCTGGAAGTATGAAGATCGTAACATGTGTCATGGAATAAAAATAATAAAAATTAATATGTATAAGACTAACTAAAAATTAGAAAAACAGATAACAAATAATTAAAATGAAAAAAATAATACATCCATTAAAAGTAATAAAAAACAGGAAACAAATAATTTAAATTCTTTTGTTACATCTATTAAGAAAAGGAAAAAAAATCCATTTCGAAAAGGAAAAATACCAATATATAGTATTTATAATGGTCTGAGGCAAAAACAAAATTGAGAAAGAAAAAATATAAATAGAAAACTAACAAAATAATTATCAAGCAATTAACTAATATTAAAAAATTATAATTGATATTCTAATTTTAAATAGTTTGATTTTCAATTTTTGTTAGGTAAAAAAATTGAAATAAAGATTTCATCAATTAAAATCTCTTGAATGGAATAATAAAAGTTTGATTAATTAATCAGTTGATCAGATTTAGACATGTGTAAGTCTTTCTGTATTGGATAAAAATAATAGTAAAACAAATTAATTCATTTTGTCATATCATAAATTCAAAAGAAAAATCAATTACAATAAAAATGTAAAAGTATTACCAATCTTATTTTATTTAAATATTTTTATCGGGTTTTCAATATTATTTTGTTTACGTTTAAAAATGATCAAATTTTGTTTAATATTTTCCATGTTTTATTATAAAATCTTAAAATATACCCGCGTATACGCGGGCCTTAATCTAGTAACACATAAATCAACAAAATTACTTAAATTAATAAAATAAATACAAATAAATATAATTTAACCAATAATAAGCAGCATAATATAAACACAATATTTCAACTGCTTATATTTTGAAACAAAAAGTTATTTTCTAAATCTATATATATAAAACACAGTTGGGGTCTCTTCTGGAGCGCCACGTCAGCAAACTCTCTTTTAAACAATGCTCTTCCAATTCTCTTTTAAGACTAATAATTTATTACATCTATCACTTAATCATAATAGAATTTGAAAAGTCATTTTGTATAAGAAAATATTTTATATATTGATCTAAATAAATTCTAATTTAATAATTTTAGTTTTATCAAATAGATTTTAATAATTTAACAATAATAATAATAAAAAAAATGAACGGAATGACGCAAAACTGTATGATAACGAGACGGGAAGAAACAAGACGAGTCGAAAATGAATTTGACGAGGCAAAACGGGATAGAAAAGAAAGGGACATGGTGGAACAAGACATGAAGAAACAAGATAAGGCAGAATGGAAAGAAATGAACGAGACAAGGCAAAACGGTATGTGAATGAATAGGACGGGGAGGAACGAGACGGAAAGGAAATGTACATGATGAGGAAAAATGAGATGAGAATGAATGAGACGGTGCAAAATGGGACAAGGCGGAAACGAGAAGGAATAAACAGGACGGGACATAACGAGGCCAAAATTATACCCGACAAGGCAGAACGAGACGGGAAGAAAGGGATGGGGCAATACGAGACGGGAAAAAACAGAACGAGGAGGAACGGGGAGGGAAATAGGACAGGGAGGAACGAGATGGGAAATAGAACGGGATAGGAGGTAAATTTTGCCTACCTCTTATTATATTTAGAGACGGGACAAGAAGAAACAAAAAGACCAAGATGGGACAAGACAAGACAGGAAAAAACATAATGAGACAGGATGGGACTAGACGGGATGGATATGACGGAAAGGACGGGATGAAAAGAAACATAATGGAACGGAAAAAAGTGAATTTAGCATATCCCTAATTATATTTAGGGACATGACGGAAAAAAACGGAAAGAACGGGATGAGACTGGACAAAACGGGATGGAACAGTCTCAGACATGATGGGATTGCACGTGACGATACGGACATGGCGAATGGGACGGGAAAGAACGGACATGATAAAAGGAACAAAATGGGAGGAATGAGAAATGATGGTTCAAAATTTTTGCGTAAACTTAATTATATTTAATTTTCGGAAATTTTTGAGTAACCCTAATTATATTTGATTAATATGTGTATGACATTTTTAAAATAATAATAAATCATAGAATTAAATTAAATTTATGAAAAATAATAAAATCAACACAACAATTTCAATTCCCGCGCGAAGCGCGGGTCACCCCTAATTTCTTATATATTGAGATGTGGAGAATAGAAGAGATTGAAGTTGTAAAATATCTCCTGCCCGCGCATGCACGGTCTTACCACCTTGTATTAAGAGAAAAGCATATCTTATCATCTTTTGAAAATGTTAAAGAACACAATGAATTGACCTATCTATAAATCTGAATTAGACTATCTTTATACCGAGAGTTTGAGTTTGTAACATATGTTGTTTGATTCTTCACACCCAAAATATCTATACCGAGAGCCTTGCATAAAAGGCACGAGCAAGTGGTGATTATATCGAACCGGAATGACTAATTTCGTGTTAAATTTGATTTATAAAAAATAAATGTTGTTAGACAAAAGATAAAAAAAAATTACCAAAAAAAAACAAATTGATTCAAGAAATTATAACCAGAATTAGGAACTTAACCCCTTTTCTCAAAAACATAATTAGAACTTACGCATGCATCCGTTTCCGTAAATCCTTTGTTCTTTCTAGATCTCTCTCTCCTCTGCTTCTTCTTCGTCTTCCTCTCTGCTAGGGTTTTTGATCTATTTGTCTCTCTCTACGCGCAGGTGAAAAGCATCTCACAACATAGGTTTTGTAACTTTTGTTATAATCTCATCCAATGTCTACTGCGCCGGCGAGTTCAAAGTCTCTCCATGGTTTTTCCCGTGGAGCTCAAGTCTCTGCTATGACTGAGGCGAAATCGGAGAGGACCGCATCTCCATCGGCGGTTTCTAACCGAACGGTGGCCTCACGGTCGAGTCGTCAGCCGCGGCTCTCTTTCTCAATCTTCGCTCCGTCATCCGAGAGCGATCACCCGAAGAAGCTGAAATCCGATGCTACCGAAGAGAATCCGCCACAGAGAGAGGAAGTTCCGGTGTCTATGAAGGAGGGAGAAGAAGCGGAGGAGGAGGACGAGGAGGAGGAGGTGAAGAGGACTTGGAATCTGCGGCCGAGGAAGGTTTTCGGCGGTTCGAAGAGGGGAAACGGCGTGATCCACGCGGAGGCGTGCGCCGGAGGAGCTTCGGAGGCGAAGAATCAGAAATCAGGCGGAGTAATGGAGCCGAAATCGAACAGGCAGAGAGGAATCCCGGCGGAATCTCCCGGATTAGGCGGCGTTGAGTTAACGAGCGAGAATCACAGACTTTGGGTGGCTCTCTCTAGAGACGAGATCGAGGAAGACGTGTTCAGCATGAGCGGAAGCAGGCCATCTCGCCGGCCACGGAAGAGAACCAAGACCTTGCAGAAACATATGGATGTAAGTCTCCAGGTGTTCGACGAATTGCCTCACCCAAAATGAATTTCTCAAAAAAATTACGTTTTTATTCTCTCGTTTGCTTTGGATCATTGATTAGAATGTCTGCGATGGTATTGGCAGGTTCTTTCTCCTGGATTGTGTCTTGTTGGGATGAATGCTGATTGCTTCAGAGTATCCAATTCTCCGGCTAAGGTTGGCTTTGATCAATTCACATACTTTCTCCGTTATGCTTGTAGCAACTAGATTGTATGAACAAGCTGCAAGTTGAGAGCTTTTGTGCGATTATAGATTATATGAGGTTTCATGCTGATGGTGCTTAAAAGATACACCCATATTTTGCAGAGCTCATTAGCTTTACATAAGGAAATGGTACTCTTGTTTTATGTTATGGTACAAGAAAGATGTAACTCAGCGATTATGTTTCACTTGCAGAGATGATGATTCGGAAAAAGATAGTGTTTTGGTGAAGAAAGAAGTAAGTCATCTTCCTGATTGAACTTTTATGTTTTTTGTTCATGTAAATGGTAATATCGAAATGTTATCCATTGCTTTGATTTTATGAGCTTTGGGCTCAAGTAGTTGGGAACTTGTTTTTGGTTTGTTGCAGGGTAGATAGGGATGCTGGTGACATGATCTAGAATCCAGTTACACAACAGTAAAAGCTAGGAAGACGAAATTTCTCAGAGACTTGTTCTTGGTCTTATATCAAACTTAGTAGGAGCAAAGTTCTATAAGTAAATATGGGTAAGTTCCTAAATATATATATAAAACGGAGAGATGGGTTCGTTTTTGAGTTATGAATATTTATCAATGGAATGCAGAAAATCAGTTGGTGATGCTCTTTGTAGTTAAATCTAAATGCAGAGTAAATTTTTTATTTCTTTGTGTTCATTTCTTCTCAACTACCAAAGCAAAACACCCATATACAGTATGTTTAAGACAAAAATCATTGACAATTCTTATTAACATAGAGTTAGAAACTGAGACTCATATAAGTTTGCAAGTACAATAAGGTTTCTAAGAGAAAGCAGCAGTTTGAAGCGTTATATGTAGGCGAGTGTGGAGATAAATAAGATTGGTAACTGTTAAGAACCCAAACCCTAACTCTTCTTCTTATTGATAATAGATAAGGATTACAATAGATATAAGATAGGAAGCACTGGATAGATAGATAGAAAGCACTCAAGATCTCATAACGATCTCATTCAAGCACTCTCAAGATCTCATAGCGATCTTGTTCGACAGACTCATAGCGTCTAGGTCGTTATTCAATTCAATATATTGCATAACTAGTAGAAAGACCAAAACCAATATATTTATACTAAAGCTATGTAAGACTTTCCTTTTTCTTAAGGAAGTTTTTGTAAATCTTCTTTTTCCTTTTCTCTCGACAAAGGCGGTGGTTAAGTTTGCTTGGGCCTATCAATACCCCCCTTTCGAAGACCCAGCTTGTCCTCAAGCGTAATGAGGTGAAAACTCCATCAAATCTCCAATTAGTTCATGCTTCTGGTCTGCGCTTCCATTTGTCTCTTGATCTAAAACCTCCATTGCGAGACCATTAATAACAATAAGCACTTGGAGCTCTCTCTTTGAACAAGGGTGACCCTTATAGAATGGCCCTTTACACTTGAAACAGATATTCTTTCTCCTCATATCATCAAGTTCTGCATCACTGTGTTGTTGCCGTGGACGTAACGGAATGTGTGAGCTATTCTGGCCAGTATCCAATGGTTGAGAACCTCCAATATTGACCTCCAGCATAGTACCAACACGGTTGTTGTGACTTGGAAAAGATTTCTGTGGCTGAAAACCTGTAGTAGACTTGAAAGTTTGAAGACCGGTATGCGATTTAGGCTCTCCCATTACCTGACAAAACACAGAAGTTTGCATCTTCATTACAGCTGCCTTGTGATTGGTTAACCCGTGAGGGTCTTTGAGCTTGATAACTTCTTTCATCTCTGGTTTCAAGCCATTATAGAAGGCGTTTGTCAATGTTGCTTCAGCGAGACCAGTTACTTGAGTAGATAATTCCTCAAACTCATTGATATACTCAGAGATATCTCCTGTTTGCTTTAAGCACAATAAACGTTTTCCTGGCTCGTCCTCAATCGCTGGAGTAAATCTCAGTAAGAGTCTTTGCTTAAATTGATCCCAGTTATGGAAGGGTGCGTGAGCAACTTCTCCATTGAACCAATTTAAAACAACGCCATCTAAGCAAAGAGAAACCAATCCAAGCTTGTCTTCCTCTGAATATTGTCCCAACCGAAAGAACCTCTCGACACGAGCAATCCAACCGTACGGTAAACGGCCATCAAACACAGGCATATCAATCTTCCGTAACATACTCTCACGATTTGCTAAAGCACCCGAGATTCCTTGACAACCCAGCGATTTAGCTTCCAAGTCAAGAAGAGGATGATTTACCTCAGGTGAATCAAGCGATGATGATTTATTGCCGCTCGATTGTCCCTGTCCTGAAGAAGTATTAGCTTCAATGCGTGAAAGGATTTGAGCAAACGATGTCATCTGTGACTCCAACGCTCCAAGCCGTGATGACATGCTCTCACAACCAACCTTGATTGCTGAGATCTCTCCACGTACTTCTCCCAAAGATCCCTCGAGTTGTGTAATGCGGTCTGCACACTCCTTAACTGTCATTATTGCTGTAAATCTGAAGCTCCAGCTGCGTCTCCGTTCGAAACAGTATCACAAGCGCACCAATTTGTTAAGAACCCAAACCCTAACTCTTCTTCTTATTGATAATAGATAAGGATTACAATAGATATAAGATAGGAAGCACTGGATAGATAGATAGAAAGCACTCAAGATCTTATAACGATCTCATTCAAGCACTCTCAAGATCTCATAGCGATCTTGTTCGACAGACTCATAGCGTCTAGGTCGTTATTCAATTCAATATATTGCATAACTAGTAGAAAGACCAAAACCAATATATTTATACTAAAGCTATGTAAAAGACTTTCCTTTTTCTTAAGGAAGTTTTTATAAATCTTCTTTTTCCTTTTCTCTCGACAAAGGCGGTGGTTAAGTTTGCTTGGGCCTATCAGTAACATTGTTAAATGGTTTGGAATTTGGATGATGGTTTGGAATTTGGATGATGAGAGATGCATTTTAAGGATAATCGGTTCTGATTTTTCTTTGTTAAAAAATGGTTTCAAACCGGGAAATGTGACCGGCTTTTGCGATAGAGCTTTTTGATTTGAAGATGTTGAAGGACCAATTCATTGATATTTAGCCACTAATATAGAAGCAAGAATTTCAAAGTGAAGTAGTTCCTTGCTGGTGCTTTTTTTTTTTTTTTTTTTTTTTTTGAACAACATCTCTATTAGAAAAAGATTAGGCGATTACACGGGGTTCCTCTGGTGGAAGCTGAGATCAAGCGCAGCAAGCGTTGCAAGAGAGTCAGCTTCACGATTTCCAGATCTCGGAATAAAACAGAAAACGATAGAGGTAAACAACGATGCAAGTGAATTTATATCGAAAAGGAGACTGTTGATCTCCTTGATTTTCTCTTGCGCTGTTAAGGCTCGGATTAGATCCTGAGCGTCTGATTTGACATGCAGATTCAGGAAGCCCTTTTTGAGGGCTTGTGAGAGTGCAGATCTGATAGCCAGAGCTTCCGCCATTATCGGAGAGCTCACGAAGGTTTCCGCCGATGATCCGGAGCATAGGTGAGTCTCTTTGTCCTTGAAAACCCATCATGCTCCCGCGATTTTAGATTCCGGGTTCCAAGCTCCGTCTGTGAAGACAACTATCTGTTCCCTCGACATTTCATACGGTTTAAACGTCTTTCCTTTACCTTTTCCAGGGTTCTCTAGAGTTTGGGCAAATTGCCATTCTTTTGCATCCGTTATGGCCTTGAGAATCGTCTCTTCTGGGGAGAAACTCCTATCTTCAAAGATTTTGTGGTTCCGAGTAGACAAGATAGCCCAACAGACCCACGGGAAGAGAGGTCCGGCGTTGATTCCAGTTGGTGGCAGACAGAATTGGACTTTTGACTGGATAAAGATGCTTGTGAAGTCCAGGGTGGTTGAGATTTCTAGTGCTACGGTGGTGGGAGCTAGGTCCCAAGTTTTCCGAGCAAAAGGGCAGAGGAAGAAGAGGTGTTCAGCAGTCTCTAAATCCCCACAGTGGGTGCAGCAGGCGTTATCCCATAGGCCTCGACTCAATAGATTCTCGCCTAGAGGTAACGCCATTTGAATTATTTTCCAGATGAACACTTTAAGCTTGGATGAGAACTTGCCTGACCAAACATCTTTGATCCAGTTTAGCTGTGGGTGGTTGTGATCTTCCGGTTGAAACTCCCTGGCTCTAGCTACATGGTAACCCGTTTTGGCCGTATACTCACCGGTTTTGGAGGGGAGCCACACAAAGCTATCTTGTGCTCCTTTAGTACTTGGTCGCATACAGAGGATGTCTGCTGCGTACTGAGGTAGCAATTCTTCCACTTTACCTTTATTCCACCTTGGGGGCATGCTTCTAGAAGGTCTGATACCAAAAGCTTTTGGTCCTGCAGGTTTGGTGGGCCTATCGGTTTGAGGGGGGGAGGTGAGAGATAACCACGAGTCATTCCAAACTAAGGTGTTTTGGCCGTTCCCAATAGACTTTCCCAGCTGTTCAACAAGCAGATCTCTGCCGATAAGGACTCCTCTCCATCCGTGAGAAGCCGACGATGATAGAGGTACGTCTAGGATAGGCTGATCCTTACAGTATTTACCCAGTAGAACTCTTGCTAGAAGACTTGTTGGATTATTTAGGATTTTCCAACTCAGCTTAGCTAGAGTTCCTTGCTGGTGCTATAAACAGAAAGTCATTGTTTTCTTTTGTAAACATTTCTTCCGTATTAGTTAATTGCGGATATAGACCAAATTTTAAACTAATTAATAAAATTGTGTTTTTGTAGTAAAGAAAGAAAAGGAGATTGGTGTGATAATTTACTATTTAGCATGTTATTTATCAAATATAACACATAAATAGCATCTCTTTTCAAAATGGATACTCATACCATTTTTCATTTATGTCCAAAGCAAAAAAAATCATGAAATACATGTGTATAAAATAAACAAATTAATCATAAAACACTAAACCTTAAACCCTAAACGGTAACCTCTAGTCAAAGATTGGTGAATCCATAAATCATAAACACTAAATACTAAACATTAGTTAATGATTAGTGAACCCATTGAAAAATCATAAACCCTACACCTTAAACCTAAATCTATATCCTTAAATCTTAAACGCTAAATCCTAATGTGAACCCATGGGAAAAATCAGAACTTTAAACCTTAAATTCTAAATTATAATTGCTAAACCTTAGTCAAAGATTGGTGAACACATGGAGAAAAATTATAAACTTTAAACCCTAAATCATAGAGAATAATATATGCGTAAATTTGTGTGCAAGTGAAGGCAAAAATGTTAACTTTCTTAATTAAAAGTGTTAATGAGTGTCCATTTTGAAAAGTGATGCTATGAAAGGAAAAAAAAAACTATTCTTCATGTTATTTGGGAAAATGCTAACTCACTTAACTAAAAATGTTGGGTATCCATTTTGAAAAAGAATGCTATAAGATGAAAAACATCCTAAATGCTATAAGGGGAATTCCTCTTAATCAATCGCCAGTTTTTTTGTTTCCTTCGTGTTAAAAATAGAGAAAATGACTTCATATAGTCTCTTTTTGAGAACTAATGTCCAGCGGGTACCCCTAAAAAGGAAAATGGGAGAAGTAGTCCATTTGAATAAAAGAGAGGTGGGGTGAGCTTTTCTCTCTCTAGGTTAAATTTTTACTTACGGTCTGGTAACTAAGTAACGGTCAACAAGCAAAGGTTTTGGGCAGCAGTACAAGCATTTTCGTTGTCAATAAACAAAAAAGCGGAGAGTATATAAAATTTATACTTTTCTAAATATATAGTCCCATTTATATCGTAATTAATAATTTACATAATGAAACCTTATTCAAACCTTAAACGAGATATAGTTATTCTTATTAAATTTAAATACATTCAGAACTTATCTCTAATTTTATTAAAAATGTAAATTTGAATACCGATAACTTAGGTTATTTTTGAATGTAACATAATATTTTACTCAAAAGTCAAAACCGATAACTCCGTAAATAAATTAAAAATTTAATTTAATAAACTATTATTTGCTCAACTGTTTCCGTTACCACCGTATTGCATATTCATATGCTTCACCCACTTCCCTTATTTTTTTTAAGATAATTTATTTGTTTCCAACTTTTTAATCCAAAAGCCTGGGCATTAAAATTATCGGGTCGGATCCGTCCGGTTCCGGGTCTTTCAGGTCTGGAAATTAAGAAACCACTCAGATATTTGGAATTTTCTGGTCGGGTCCGGTTCGGTTAGACAAAGTTGTGGTCCATTCCTGGTTACCAGTATTTAGTTATAAGATAATAAAAGTGAAACAAAAATTAAAATTATTTAATTTTAAATAAAATTGTTTTAAATATATGCAGGTTTGAAAATTTCAGTTAAATATAACTGAAATATTCAGTTTATAATTGGAATTTTACATATTAATGTTATTTTAAATTATACAAATATATAACCGAATACAGTATTGTTGTTTAGTTTATAATTGTGGGAAATTGCCATATCACACCCCTCAAAATAATATATTTAAAGTTGCATAGCTCAACAATTAAAATCGCGCTTTTTCACCCTCATCCGTTAAGTCTACTGTTTCCCGTTGATGACATGTCCGTTACGGATATCTGACGTGGCTACGATATCGGCAAACTTTGGTTTTCACAGAAGATTTCCCGCGGACTTGTGACATGCGCGCATAAAGAAACAATATAAAAAAAAAAGATTTCCGGTGACTTTACTGACAGACGTTGTTACGCAGGCTTGGGTTATCCAACAATCTATTGGGCCGTAAGCCTTTTAGTGATGTAAGGGTAGTTGTAGAATGTTTATTTATCCCTCAAACTTCTGGCATATTTCATACTTCTGTTTAGTGTCTAGGTTAATTATCAGATTACTCGACCGGATAGTGACGCATCATGATCTTGATCGGACGTAGTCAGCGTAGAGGTTGGTCATCGATTTACACACGTGTTCACCGCGAGGGAAGTTACCACTTACCACCTAATTTGTGATTGTACAAGTTTGGACTAACATAAATCGCACCGGTGACTTGTCTCATGTGTCGACAACATCTTATCTTACATATGCCTACTAGTATTTCCTTGTGCATTGCCCCCGTCTCAAACCCAAACCCTAACATTCCACGTCCAATCGTTTTTTACGGCGGGGCAAGGATTCCAAACGACATGATTTCGGAGACAAGGTTGTATACGAGATCTTTAGAATTATATTTGTCAACGGCTGAGGTTACAAATTAAAAGTGTAATCTTCGTCTCAACGGATAAACCATTGAGAAGCCATCACTTTTAATCGCACAAGAAAATGTATAATTTTTTATTAGCGCCCTAGCATTGTTTTTCTAATGCAAGGGTTTAGAGTCTGTTTTATTACGAACAAGTGTTGATTAATACTGTAGTACATAACAGTATTGATTTACTGTAAATGATATTCAGTTTTTTTTTGGATTGATAAGGTTTAACGATTATGATTTATGGTTTAGATTATCAGTTTGATTTTTCGGTTTTATGTTTGCATTTTGTGTTTGGGGTATGGGATATAGGGCAAGAGAGTCTGTCTAATTATGAACAAGTGTTCAATAATAGTATTGATTTACTGTAAAAGATGATCAGTTTTTTTGGATTGATAAGGTTTAACGATTAGGATTATCAGTTTGATTTTATGGTTTTATGTCTGCATTCTGATAGTCTAAAAATAGATCTTTTTCTCTACTGCAAATAACAGTGATGAAGATGTAATATAAAGGATTCGAAATCCAGAGGACCAGCGTTACACTATGAATCTAGGAGATTCAAAACAGAGCTAAGACAAAAATGATTGATTTGGTAACAAGTGACAGATGTAAACGTTGATGTAATTCAATAAAACAGACACTAGACCAAGGCAATTCGCAGGAGATTCACGGTTAACAACCAAACAACTATTCAGGGCACAGATAAAGAACAGGTCTCGAACTCAAACAAAACAGTATGTCAATTCACTTTCGCGATCTTAACAACCTACTAACAACCTAGATGTCTAAACTGTCGTTTGAATCTAGCAATTGAAAGCAAGCAATACGCACAGGTTCGATAAGTTCACAAATCGCCTTAGCATCAACTTTCGCAGGCTAAGGACGATTCGCTCACCACAGTTCGTTCTAACAACCTATTGCACTTTTGATGAACAGGTAAATCTGAGATCAGAGATCGAGTGATCAAATCGATCTAAGCAATGAATGCAACAATGGCGAAGACAGTATGATAGCCCTATCTGTATTCAGTTTAGTTAACACATGAATCCCTTTGAAAAACCTAGATCTAGCAAGGATGACTACTCAGACATGACGAAACAGCAAACAATAACTGAAATGAAAGTCATTGAATCAAAATACGAAAATAGCAAACAAAGGGTTCAGAAATCTTCTCCAAACTGTGAAAACAGAGGTTCGAATCTTCTCCCTCAGAAACAGTGTAAAAACTCTGAAAAACGGCGTAGCCTAAACAATGGCTGAAAATAGGTCTAAATAGCTCCGGGTCGAGTTCGGTTCAATCCGGTTTGAGATGACAAAACCGGGGTCGATCGAACGGTGAGATCGATCGACGTGACGCAGATTGGACGACTGAGATCAAACGATGCATGGAACGCATGGGATCGATCGAGTTTGTGTTGCGAAGGCGGATCGATCGAGCGGTAGAGCAGGATGCGGATCGATCGACTCGGCTCGTCTTGTACGGGTCGATCGAGCTGGTTGTAAGCGCCTAGGGTCGATCGAACTGTGAGGGATCGATCGAGCTCCTTTCGCTCCGTTTTGCCTGCTTTCGCCTGTTGTTGTCCATGTGACCAAAGCTCTCCCTGGAACGTCTTTAGACCTGAAAAGACTCGATAAAGACTAGAAAGACTCGATAAAACTCGTGAAAACAAGTGTTAGAATGCGTCAAATACGCAAGATATCACATTCTGTGTTTGGGGTTTGGGAATTAGGGTATGAGTGACGTATGACAAGGTTTTAGGCATCTTATTATATAAAGCTGGATGCACTTGCTATTATAATGTTAATCTTTTGTTTTTTGTTTTTTTTTATAACCCAGGTGTCTGGAGCCTTAGGGCTTAAGTAGCACTGCCTCCAATCGGATCTACTGTGGTCCTGGAGGCTGAATGGTAGTTTATAATTAAATCCGTTGTGGCCCAACAAGTTTGCCGATACCAAAGCCACGTCAGATATCCGTGGCGGACAGGTCATTAACGGGAAACAGTAGGCTTAGCGGCAGAGGGGATCAATGTATGAAAAAGTTCTATTTTATTTGCCAGGTATGAAACATTAAATGTTGATTATTGTAGGGGCGTGGTTTGCCAATTTCGCACAATTATATACTCCACTAACAATTTTTTTGTTAGTTATATTTATACTTTTAAAATAACATAAATACAAATAACTAGCATTATAAACTAATTCTAACAGTTATATTTAACATTCATTTTTTTTTCTGCCTATATTTAATAAATTTAATAATTTTAGATTCCGTTACACTTTTATTTTTTATAACTAAAGTAACCAGGAACCGACCACAAACCGGAGCCACCGAACCGGACCAGACTCGAAAATTCCAAATACCCCGTTTCTAAATTTCCGGACCCGTAAGACCCGGAAACGACCCGAAAATTTGAATGCCCAGGGTTTCCGACTCTTAAAAAAATTGAAAAAAAAATTATCTAGGAAAATATAGTGTTTTTAAAATGATGGTAAATTGGTAATGGAAACAGTTGTTGAAACTCTATAAATTGATGTGGATACTTGGGTGGGTATTGTGAAATATTTTTCAATCTCCAAAATTAACAGAAAATAAAGTGGAAATTGATATATCCATATCTTTCATGTTTTTACCAAGGTTTTCACTATGTTTTCAATACAAATAATGTGGTTTTTAAGCCCAAGAGGTAGTTTTCTTGTATATTCTGGTTTTGAGCATCATTCAGGTCAAAATAGCAAAGAAGAGTCAAAAATGGAGCAAAAGGAGTCAAATCACCAAGTTCCCAAGTCTAGAGCACCAAAATCTACATTTCTCGCTAAAGACCAAACCGGAGCATCCGAAGTACAGCCGCATGTTCAGGGCCGTCCCGTAGCTAAAGCTGGTAAAGCAGCTGCTTTAGTCGCCATATATTTATAAGCATTTAGGGGCGCCAAATTTATGAAGTGTGCATTAGTGTAGTGGTTCTGACCGCCCAATTTAATCTAAAAGTTCACCAGTTCGAATCTTCTTGTCATTTTTTTAACTGGATTTTAAATGGGCTTTATTTTTTAAGTTTTTTCTGCTTTAGGCAGTGAATTTGGTCGGGCCGGCCTTGCGCATGTTCATGCCTTCCCGACGTCCAAAAGTCATGATTCTTATATGGAAAGATAGATATTTGAGTTGTGACCCGCGGCGAAGTGGAAAGAGGTCATTTGGATCATTCATTTGGCCGGAACTTATTTTCTACCAAGACATGTCCGGCAAACGCCTAAGTAGAGCCCATGGAGACTTTAATGGATCAAGAGGCCTGGGATACTGCGCCCAAGGCCTTGGATCGTCTTTACACTAGCATAACTCAATCCAGAAGCTTCCATTGGCCTGAACGCGGCCCATTTTCAAGAACTTGGAGAGCAAGCTCAAGCGGCTAAAGAGAAATGGAAACTTTCCTCTTCCGCGCGCGCTCAACTTTGCCGACCTAGACCCGCTCTCTACCTATATATACTTGCTTTTAGCCTCTTGTAATAAGAATCACCAGCCGCATAACAAGAAACACTTATTCAATAAAGTTCGGAGCCACTTAGGTGGTCTCCTTCTTCTTTCTTTTCTTCTTTTGCATTTGTATATAGCTTGCATGTTTTAATTTATATAGTCTAGAAGTAGAGATTTCTCCCTAAGGGTGAGGCGTGGTTTAGTCCATATTCCGCCGCCTCTGACTGAGACTTCATCTACTATCTAAGACTCATTGTTGAATTATGGATCCTTCCAATGAGGACGTGATATAATGGCCATCGAAAATCGATTGTTAAAAGGGGAAACCCTATGGTTCTCCATCTTTATTTATGCTTAATGCCTGTTGCTAGAGTAGCTAACTAGTGACTTGATTTTAGGTTGATATACTCTCCAAAAGCTTGTTATATCTCCGGATATAGTATTTGATGGGCAAATCGTTTTAGGCTACGAAAGTAGACCTAAAGAGTTTTGTGAACAATCATTACTTGGATGTAATGCATGTCTCACTCTACAATGACCAACGAAAGCTGAGCCCATTGGTTTAAGAGACATAGGGGATTGGAACCACGAAAGTGGAATAATCCTTCCTTAGTGTTTTGAGTTCAAAAGAATCGGATTTTAACAAACTTTTCAATCGACTTGGCTCATGTTTTCAAAAGAGTTTTCAATAGTTCAATAATGTTGCTTGTATAGATTTGCATTGTTATTTTCTTTTGTGTGTTCTCAACAAACACAACCCTTGCATATTTTGATTTAGCTTAGACATTTAAACTCTATGATTATGTAATGTGTGAAATCCAATCCCTTGTGGTTCGACCCCTAAATACTACAATTATATGTTGTGCACTTGCAACACTAGTTGTCTTAGGGAATTATTACTTGTACTCATCCCATAGATGCCGCATCAAGTTTTTGGCGCCGTTGCCGGGGATTGCATCATAAACACTTGCATAGTCTTGTTTAAAACTAAGTCTAGATCTTGTATTTTCGAATACTAATATAAATCTTTTTATTTCTTGTGTTTATAGGTACTTGGAGATGAATCACAACACCAACATCCACTTTGGGAACCGGACACTGATCCCACACGATCTCCACGGCCGGAGTTACCAAGACCCAGCCGTAAGCATCGTGCCACATCTGTTCCCTCCCAACCGCGCTCTGATGCGGGATCAGGTTTTACCTATTCCTATCCCTGATTCTGCAAGTGCACAGGTAAGATGTAGTAACGGGTTATCGAACACAAGGACCAGATAAGTTTACACTATGAGTTTATGAGATTCGAATCAAGCTAAGACTCAAGTATGGAGGTTTGTTGTTGTCACGGTTTCAAAGCAAAACAAAGTAAATAAGGTGAAAGCAATAGAAGAAAGCATTGGGCATTAGAGAATTCTCAAGGTTTCATAGATTGGATCAAGCAAATAGATAGGGAAATCAATAGTTTGTTCTAGAACTCGAATCAATAAGTATAATTGACCTACTCCCGCAGTGCCAATTACTATGTCTAACAACCTAAATCACACAACTTCCGCAGGTAATCAAGAGGTTAAGCATGTAAGAACAGTTCAAATTCGATAGATCTACTTCCGTAGGTCTAGTTCACAAAGCCTAGCAATTCTACTTCCGTAGGTTACTATGCCTTGCTCATCTAAGTTGATTCAAGAGATTTATCAAACTTTCAGAAAGTAAATTACTTAAGAACAGTAGCTTAGACGGTCAATCAAGCTATAAGCAATAAGCACAAACTTAGATGAAGAACACTAATGATAAAACCCTAATCTAGCAACCTAACAATCAATCCATGAAAACCCTTTGAAAACTCTTAAACCCAACAAGGAGATTACTCAAGCATAGTAAGACAGATCAAGCATAGAGATGAAGAAGAATTCATAATAAAACTTGATAGAAAGTAAAAGGGTTTAGAAATCTCCTCTATAGTGTTACAAAGGTGAGATCTTCTCCCATGAAGCTCTAAAACGAAATCAATGTAAAACTCTCTATAAATATGGCGGCTCTCCCTTCTAATGAGGCTAAAAAAGTGTATTTATAGTGCCCTAGGTCTTCACAAGTCGGTTTAGGTTAATTGGGCTGAGAATAGTCAAAACTGCATAAGTGGGCTTCTTGTTCGCGGAGATCGGGTCGAGCGCGGTCCTTTGCTTCCCGGGTCGCACGGTCTGGTCGGCCGTGATGTGATGATCTCGGTCGATCGTGGTCCATTGCCTCCCGGGTCGGACGGTGCGGTCGTGCGGCGGATCGGTCCTGGAGAAGGCCGAGCGAAGCCAATTCCCTTCCTGTCCGGCCGAGTGCGTTCGGCCGGCTGTTAACCAGTCTTCAGTACAAACGTGATATCTCCTAAACGGCTTATCCAAATTGCATACTTCCAACGGAATTGGAACACTAACTCATCTGCCTATCTTGGTATCGAGTTTCATTGAAATCCATTGAGTTTAAGGGTCCAAGCCGCTGCTGCCCGTTTGATGTACTGATGCAGTCCGATTAAGCTCTCTCGTATATGTCTCAGGGAAATAGAGATATCTCCCAATCTACTCGGTCAAATTGATTGATTCCAGTTGCGTTGCAAAGCTAACTCATGTATGCATCTCCTCGAACTGGATTTGATGAAGTCCATTGAGTAGAATGTTTTAAGGCCCTTCTTAAAGTTGATGCTACGTCCTGGAGTGGTCTTGAAGTCCAAATCCTGTGTTTTGCTCCAAAATGCATCTTTCACCTGTTTAGACTCTAAGTACTATAAATCCATAAAAACTACCTTTTTAGATCAGAAAGCCATTAAAAACCATTAGAAAACATAGTAAAACATATAAAAAGCATGTAAAATAGAGGTATATCAACTCCCCCAGACTTAGATCTTTGCTTGTCCCCAAGCAAACAGAATCTAAATCCGTGAAAGAGGTTTGAAAACGTGGAAACTCCCTTGCTCTTTTGAATATCCTGTGAAAGGTTCCTTTCCTGTATTCCACTAAGAACATAGCAACATAAGGTTAGCTTCACATACACCCTGCAAGTTTAGCGAACAATACCAACCCAACTAGTCTCATCCAGCAATCCAAACTCTCTATTGCTAACCTCTTGCATAAATTTAAAGCGTGAGTTCTTTATCAAGGGAACATCGATCAATTGAACTTGTTCTTACCCACTTGATCTTCTCCAAGATTGTCTTTCAAGTGCAATGAGTTCTTTTCCTCTCTCTTTCTCACATCAGAACTTTGAAAGGTCAATTTCTCCCTACTTTTCTAGGGTATCATTTTATTTTTTCTATTGACCCTTCTTTCAACCACAGGATAAGTCTTTAGCTTGTTCCTTGTTTGACTAAGGTATTCCATAAGACATGAAGGTACAGACATATGCATTCCTCATGCTTACTTGTTTTCCTTGTGCTCTTTGAGCTTTTTCTCATAAACATTACTTACCATTTGGGATGGGAGAGAGAGGAGAACTCTTTAAAGATTAGACAAATCTTATTGAAAATCAAGCAAGGAACTGTCGACATGTATGCCAATCCCCTTGACAAGAGTTATTAAGATTGATTAAGGGTGAGGTTAACTCTAGATTGCTTGGTTACCTTAGAAATTTCGCTGAGCTAGCATGTCGATCCACTGTAAGAGCTTCTGTTAGGCTTGTGCCTTTAGCTGATGTCTGCTCTAGGGTCATAGATTGTTAGCACAACACTCAATCTCAAAGCAAGTTCATAACTTCCGGACTGGTTTTGACTCAATAAAACTTTTTGAAAAAGTGAAAAGAATAAATATAAGATAAGACAAGCATGAACAAACATTAGTACCAACAATCCCCCCAGACTTAACTTGCACCGTCCCGGTGAAAGCAAATCCGATTAAGGGAGGAAATAATGTGTGAGTGAATGAGAAGAAAGATATAACCTGATTAGACATTAAGTCCATGAAGAAACCACCCATTGGTGATATGTGGCTGTCCTTCTCCTTTGATAGGTTGATATAAGCCTTAGGTCATCAGATCAGGGCGGGTTGGTGAATGGGACACTTCCTCATGTGATATTGGTCGGTGAGTTTTGAATTTCAGGGCCTGGTTCACTCCGGATTGCGTTTTGGTCGAGATGGTCCATTTCGGTCGTCCAAAAGGGTATGCTATGAACTACAGAACAAACCATGAAGAATTCATCGACCCATATTGAAATTGCATCGACCAACCTGATATTTTCTGCCCACGAATGAAGTTTGAGATCATTCGAACGAGCGATGTGAGAGATCCTTCACAAAGTGGTCCAATCGGCTCCATGGAGAGGTTTCTTGGCCATCCTTGAGATTGACTCGTTCGTTTTGTACTCTTCCTTTGGAAGTGTGTTAATGAAGCTCCATGAAGTGTTTTCCAGCCGGTGGGCACGCCTATGCCGTGATTTGGTTTTGTCGGCCATTTTCTAGACGTAGATCGGCCGGATGTGGCTCCTTGGTCTATCTCCTGAACCGTGAACATTTCACCGTCCTATCTTTTGGATTTGCTGACCAAAATATGATTTTAAGGCCGCCTGTGAAGTTTGGTGGACTGTGGACACACGGTTTGGGAGGTGGCCGATGATTGCTCCTTTCTTCATTTTTCTAGGTTTCTTCTCAAATTTCATGCTAGATTCTCAAATCTCTGTATTCAAAACTTCAAAAACAAAACAAAAACATTAAACTAAAACAAAAAGTAAGAAGGGAAAAGAAAACACCTTATGGGTTGCCTCCCATACAGCGCTTGTTTAATGTCATTAGCTTGACGTTATGGCTCTTCTTAGGCAAGTGGGGCATCGACTAAAGGAATTAGGATCCCTTTAGATTCTCAAATTTCTGGTTCAGGGGGCTCACGTGGTGTTTTGGGCACTCCAAGATCGTCTCCCATATCATTCTTGAAGACTAACGCCTTCCGGAAAAGTTTTAAGGTCCTCCCGAGTTTCTCCTTTGTGGCATGGTCATCTTTAAGCTCCGGATCCTTAGGGATGAGGATTCTTATCTGGGAAAAGGACTTAGACACACCATCAAGCTCCTCTTTAGCTCCATATTCATCAAAGGTGGGAAGCAAAACCGAGTTGATATCCTTGAAGACATCTTTATGTTTCAGCTCTGATGGTTTCTTCCTCTCCTTGGGATAGTTCTTACTCTTCTTGGGATCTTTAGGAAGAAAGGCTCCTTTCTTGGTCGTGAGAGTGGCTTCCTCCGGTGGTAGGTTGGCTGTACTTGAGGCTGACTTGAAAATGTCATAAGATCTAATGTAGAGAGCTTCTTGAGGAACTTCTTGTGACCTTTTAATTTCATCTCCAGGGTCTAAACTTGCCCTCTCCTCACTGTAGATGGTTGTACAACATGAGGGTTCAGTAGGAACTGCAAGATAGAAAACCTTCTTTTTGATTTCGGGGAAAGAGACTTGTCCCTTGCGAAAATAAAACATTGCTCCCACATTTTGAAGGAAAGGAGTCCCAAGGACCAGCGGCATAGAAGCTTCCTCTTGCATCTCTATGATGTGGAAGTCGGTGGGGACTAGACATCCCCCTACTTCCATCACTAGATCACGCACAAAGCCATATGGAGTTGTGCTAGAAGTATCTGCAAACTTGAGCATCTTTCCAGGAGGCTCCATCTCTACAATCCCAAGCTTCTTTGCTATGATTTTAGACATGAGATTCACTGTAGATCTTGTATCACACAAAGAGTCAATAAAATCAATACCATTGATTGTGCATGGGAAAACAAATTGCCCTGGATCTTCCATCTTATGCAGCTTTCTTTGATGAGGTCCCTTGTAGATTGGCTCATCATCTTCAGGCCATTCCAATGGGTTTTTGAGGGTTGAATGATCTCTAGGGGCTGGTGAGACCACGTCCTTGTTCTGAGTTGTGATAACTTTGCAAACTCTTGGATTTAACTCAGTCTTACTTGGAAGAAAACCCTCTTGCCTCTTCATACCTTCTGCTATTTGAGCAACTTGCACCTCAAGCATCTTCACATGATTGGTTAGATCAAAGAGCTTTGCAAATATCTCATCATCTTTTCTGTTGAGATGACCATAGTCGTTCGCCATTTTGACTCAAGGTTTTCAATCTCTTGGGCGTTTTGCTCTTGTCTTTCCATCATATGTTGTTGATTTTCCATTAGCTGTTGCATCATAGCTTCAAGTCTTTCCTCTCTAGCATCAATGTAGTTGACTTCTCCTTGCTGCTTATGAGAGTTATCACCATTACACTCCTCTTTATCCTTACCATGAGAAGCTCCCATGTTCTCACATTGGTATGCATCCCTTTGCTGGTTCTTGAGAAATTGAGCAACCATTGATTTCAGCTCAAGGATTTCTGAAAAGTCTGAACTTGGCTTGATGTGCTCCACGTTTTTCTCATAGTCCAAGCAAGAATATTTGTTGCTTGCAGCCAAGTTATCAATGAGAGTATTGGCTTGAGCAACTGTATTAGTCATGAAGTCCCCTTGACTTGCGATGTTGAGTGCCATCTTGAATTTCTCATCAACTCCTTGATAGAAGAAGTTTAGCAAAGCAATCTCTGTAAAACCATGATGAGGGCACTCTCTCTTGTACTCCTTGAACCGTGAAACAGCCTCAAAGAATGATTCATGTGCCTCATGTCGAAATTCTGAGATTCTTCTTCTCATCCATTTTAATCTCTCTTTTGGGTAGAAATTCTTCAAGAAAGCTCTCTTGTATTCATCCCAAGTAGTGATTGATCCTGCTGGAAGAGCCCTCATCCATTTGTATGCCTTCTCAACCAAAGAGAAAGAGAATAAAGTACACTTCAAGTAATCCTCAGAAACTCCACTACATCTCCTTGTAGCGCAGATTTCTTCAAACTTCTCAATATGATCAATGGGCTGCTCTTCCTCTAGGCCACGAAACTGATGCTGCTCCACCAAAGCAATGAGTTTAGAGCTTATCTTGAACTCTCCAGTAGGTCGTGAAGGGCATATAGGTTGGCGGTTTGTGAAAAAGATGTCTAGTGAATCAAACTCTCCAATGGTGCGGTTTTGAGGATCCATTGGATATCTTCTTCAAGAGGTTCTATCTCTTCCTCAAGCTAACCTGAAACACAAAGAGATAGAGAAAAGTAACCAAAATAATAAAAACAAAAAAACCAAGAAAAACAAGAAACAAGAAATAAAAACGAAAATTAAAGCTATCCTAGACTAGATTCTAATCCGAAACTCAAAGGCAACTGTATTGGTCCCCGGCAACGGCGCCAAAAACTTGATGCGGGATCAGGTTTTACCTATTCCTATCCCTGATTCTGCAAGTGCACAGGTCAGATGTAGTAACGGGTTATCGAACACAAGGACCAGATAAGTTTACACTATGAGTTTATGAGATTCGAATCAAGCTAAGACTCAAGTATGGAGGTTTGTTGTTGTCACGGTTTCAAAGCAAAACAAAGTAAATAAGGTGAAAGCAATAGAAGAAAGCATTGGGCATTAGAGAATTCTCAAGGTTTCATAGATTGGATCAAGCAAATAGATAGGGAAAATCAATAGTTTGTTCTAGAACTCGAATCAATAAGTATAATTGACCTACTCCCGCAGTGCCAATTACTATGTCTAACAACCTAAATCACACAACTTCCGCAGGTAATCAAGAGGTTAAGCATGTAAGAACAGTTCAAATTCGATAGATATACTTCCGTAGGTCTAGTTCACAAAGCCTAGCAATTCTACTTCCGTAGGTTACTATGCCTTGCTCATCTAAGTTGATTCAAGAGATTTATCAAACTTTCAGAAAGTAAATCTACTTAAGAACAGTAGCTTAGACGGTCAATCAAGCTATAAGCAATAAGCACAAACTTAGATGAAGAACACTAATGATAAAACCCTAATCTAGCAACCTAACAATCAATCCATGAAAACCCTTTGAAAACTCTTAAACCCAACAAGGAGATTACTCAAGCATAGTAAGACAGATCAAGCATAGAGATGAAGAAGAATTCATAATAAAACTTGAAGAAAGTAAAAGGGTTTAGAAATCTCCTCTATAGTGTTACAAAGGTGAGATCTTCTCCCATGAAGCTCTAAAACGAAATCAATGTAAAACTCTTTATAACTATGGCGGCTTGATGATAAGATTTGTGTGTGGATGTGAAAAGATATGAAATGAGATGAGTGGAATGCAATCAGTGGTATATGATGAGGTGGTAAGATGCAAACACAAACACAGTCAACAATTCCCTTTAACCATGATAGTTGATGTAGTACAAAGGGTTATCAATCCAAAATGGGAAACTTGTCACTCTATGAGAATATGAAACAACCAGGAAGTCAAGCAAGCAGTTAAAGATTTGAAGTAACACTAACAACCTAAATAAAATGAAAAGCAGTGCAATAAAAGTAAACAAAGCAGTGAAGTGTCAGCTCGACCAAGAGCTCGAGTCGAGTCAGAGCAAAGTACCAGCTCGATCGAGTTTAGGGACGAGTTGAGACAAACAAAGCTAAAGGTGACGACTTTAACAAGATAAAGAGAGAATTAGGGTTCAAGACAGGGTTTTGCAATCAAAGGAATCTACACTTAATCAATCTAGCTCTTAAAACTCCTTGTATCAAGGCTTCTCTTGATATTGGGCTTCTCAATGCCTAGCCAACCCTTTCCCAAGGTGGAGGCTATCAACCAAGGAATGATCTCAGAAACAGGGGGTTAGCCAGTGAGAATCAAACCTTGGAGGCTATAGGATCATTGCCCAAACTAATCCATCCAACCCCTTAGACCTCTATTGTCTAGAGCAAGAGATATTGGAGCTCTTAGTGGATCTTTTCCAGCGAATGCCATCACTTTCGTGTGGGGAGTCGCCTAAGGACTTACAAGCCAGGGGTAGTGGTCATGTAGCCTTAAGATCTATCCAAAAGAGAGAGAATCTAGATTAAGACCATAAGCTAGAAGGATTAAGCATATGAAACCTCTAATCTATCCCATCTCAAACCCCAATGGGTAACTACTCACTACACATGAATGTAAACACAAGCAAATGCAATAAAAGAGACATCATAAGAAAGAGGAGATGAAATTAAACAACTTTTATTGAAATAAGCAAGTGCAAATACAAGAGAGATTATCCAGGATCTAGGATTCAAGAAGCAAGAGCTTCAAGAACACAAAGATGGGATTAGATCTCTAAAAAGTAAAAGACAATAAATTAAAAGAAACTAAAACAAAATAATCTAAAGCTTGGTGGTTTTTTCGTGGCTTAGAGCCTTTAAATACAAGAGGATTAGGTTTAGGGTCAAAGGAAAGTCAAGGGGGAAGCAACATTTTTCGGGTTTGACTGTTGACTTCTCAGCTCGATCGAGTTGAAGCTTGGCCGGTCGAGTTGAGGAACTCGACCGGTTGGTCGAGTAGACGGTCGAGCTGGTCTTCAAGATGGCTTCTCCCTTCTTCCTTTGCGTATCCAGTTGAGCTGCTTCCATGTGCCAAGTCCCTCCATGCTCCTTATGTCCCATATGCTCCAGAATGCTCCAAAAGACCTATTTCAAAGGACCAAACATGCATATGTATGCAAATGCAACCTAAAACTAACATGAATGCATAAGAAGAGAAAAGGAACAAGATATGATGCAAATGGAAGCTAAAACTATGCAAAAGATGCATAAAAGATGTGCTAAAACTATGTAAAATGCAAGTACATCAACACCCCCAAACTTGAACTTTGCTTGCCCTCAAGCAAACAAATAGAACAAGAAAGAGATGAGGTTTGAAAAAAGCTGATTCAACACTTAAAAACATGTCCTCAAAAGCGATTTGCTAAATGTCCAACTTAGAGATTCTAGAATGCAACAAGGTGAGAGATATTCATTAAGATTTAACCATGCTTATCAACATCAATCCCACTTCACAGTCACTCAAACAATGCATTCAAATCAGCAAATCCCTTTAACATTCATTAAGCAAAAACAGTGAACCAAAAACATGCAAGATCAATCAACTCATTTGGTTTCAAGGGTTTATGGGTTAAGAGACAAAGAGGGTCTCTTTTGTATGGTGGTTTAGTAACAGGGATCTCTCAAGAAAGTGGCTTTGCTTTGGCAGAAGGCTAAGTGTTAGAACCAAAGATGATGCAAGAACAGCAGCTCGAGCCGCCTAATCCTAACTCGATCGAGTTCAACACTTAGAGCTTTTTAGAACAAAATCCTAACTACCCTTTTTGGCATTTCGCCTTTGAAACTGAGGAGCTTTGCTCACTTTTCTTTTAAGAACTTCCTAGGGAGAGGCTTCTTGAGGTAACATCTAGCGGTTTGGGATTTTCTAAACACTTAGGGAACTTTTCTTTCCTTTTTGACACTTGAGGCTTTGCCTTCTTTTCATTCTACTTAGAACCCTTTTTACTTTCCTTTTTTAACTTCCCAAACCTTTACTAGACCCTTTTTAACACTGCCAACTCCCTGGACTTAACTAAACTCTTTTTCCTTTGGGTTTTTCCCAACTTTTACCACTTTTCTGGTTTTTACACCCAACTCGATCGAGCTCGAGTTGGCACCCCCAAACTTAGCCTGAAAACAATCCCAAGAGAACTAGACAACTAGAACTACTGCCCCTGCCGGTTTAAACACAACACCTTATGCTAAGCAAAGCCAAGAAAGGTTCTCACAATTCGCACAAGAGATAATATGGGGTTTGAAATGAAAAGGCTTAGGTTTAAGGTGTGGTAACTGTCTCAAAGATAGAGATCAGCTATCTGGACAAGCAAAAGGGATATGAAAATAGGTAAAGAATGTCCAGATATGTATGTGGTAGCCATGAGTTGAAATCAAATGCAAGCATTGGTAATTAAAGATCAAGTTATGGTTCAAATAGATAGGGAAATGCATCAAATCACAGCAATGGTTGAATGAGATGTGCATGCAGTGATATGATCAAGATAAACATGGTTCTTGCTGCTCAATCAATCTCACCCTAATGCACAAAAGAATCTAAAAACAGGGCACTCAAGAAATCGCAAAAGATGAACAAGTTTTCAAAGTCAAATCAACAATGCAAGTGAAAAATGCAATCCTAAACAAGTCTAACAAATATGAATGCAAAAAGATGAAAATATTTTTGGATTTTTTGAAAATTTTATGATTTTTTTGGTTTTTCTATGCAAAAGATAAATGAAAAACTAAGAACAAAGAAAACAAGGTTAAATCATCTCTTGAACCCTCCCCCAAACTTAAATCACACAGTCCCTTGTGTGAGAAAAATTTAGTGAAAGATTCAAGAGGGCAAAACCAAGAAAAAACAAGAACAAATGCAAGAAAATATGAAATGGTATATACAAGGGTTGGTGTTTGGATACCTCAGTGCCCCCCAAAGAACTGGGAGGCTAGGTCGTGGTCTGGAGATGGTAGACGGCCATCAGGAGCGCTCCATGCAACTGGGGTTGCCTCTTGCGGCTCACTCGATCGAGCTTGTGGCTCCTCTTCCTCCTCTTCTTCATCGTAGTAGCACTCAGGCTCACCCAATCAGCACTCTCCTGCACTCATCTTCAGCTTGAGTCTCAGCTCGATCCTCAGCTCGATCGAGCTCGGTCCTCTTCTTGCAAATCCGCTTCATGCCCAACAAAGTGTACACAGGGGGTCTGAAATCAATGTTTGTACCTCCTAGACCGTGGTGAGCTCAGGGTTGGGCAGAAGAAGCTTGGAGGGTCCAGCCAAGGATGGTGAACTTGAATTGGAACTCCCATCCAACTCCTTGTGCTCAATGAGAAGGTTGGTCTTGCAAAACTTGATGTCCATCCAACCTGGTGGAGTAGACCTTCTCTTGTCCACTTGAACTCCTGCTGCACAAAGAATTGGTGTGATCACCCCTCCAACACTAAGCTTTCCTTCCTCTTGGTGCCTAGTGTTGTAAGCTGTGACCTTGTAGGCTTGGAGCTGCTCAAGGAGAGGCATGAGATTCCCTGTGTGTGCCCTGTCTCCTCTGATCTTCTTCCCATCTTGTGCGTGAGATGATGGGCTTGATTCCCATGTCAAGGAGCTTCACTTCTCCCTCATTGATTGTCCAGTGGCCTTCCTTGCAAAGAAGGTGTTGGCAAGTGCCTTGTGGACATATCTCAAGCACTGGGCTCCTGATCTGAGCAGCCTTGGACCTTGAGGAAGAGTACACTCCATCAGCGATTGTAGCCCAACTCTTTGGAGTTCTTTTCCTTGATGTTCCATGGTTACCTTCTCCATAGTGAACCCAAACAGTATCTCAAGCTGCCTAAAGGTCACCATCTTCTTCTCTCCCTTTGCCAAGAAAGTTATGTACCCCCAGCCTTGGTCCAACTCAGCTCGATCGAGCTCATCAAACTGTGATGCTTCATTGAGCCAAAAACTCACAAGTGAGCTCCTTGTAAGACTCCATGCGGTGAGAGAAGAACTTCCCCAATTGCATGTTCTTGAGCACCAACTCCACATCCTCAAAGATCCAAGGCTCTCATGTGTCATCATGTGGGTACTTGGTCTCCACAAAGTCCATGGAGAAGAGAGCATTGTAGTGCTCTTGGTACATGGGGAGCTCATCCTCCTCTTGCTCTTCCTCAGCCTCTTCCATGGCTCATCTTGGTTCCCCTCTTGTCATCTTCATCAACCAATTGGTTCACCTCTTCTCCTTCCTCTTCACTCTCAGTCTCATCACTCCTTCTTCATTTGGAGAACCATTTCCCTCCTCTTGAACAAGGTTCACTCCAATCTCAAACTCCCCTTGCTCACTCTCACTACTAATAGGGTCATTCCTCTTCTTGGTTCTCCTTTCTTCCCTCAATCTCTCACTCTCAGACTGTCTCCTCAGAGTAGACATATCCCTCTGCATCAGATTCTTCCATCCTCTGATCCATCCTCTCAAATCGGCTTGCATCTTAAGCCTTCTTTCCCTTGCATTGCTTGATTCACCCTCAACCATTCTCCTTTGTGAAGCACGCTTCCCTCACTGTTTGTCATCTTGTTACACTGTTCTTCACTAAAGTACCTGAAATGCATCAAAGATTACAAAGAATTAGAGTTGTAATGATCGGTTTGGTCAACTCGACACTCAGCTCGATCGAGTCAAAAAACTCGAGTGACAAACTCGATCGAGTTGGGTGAAAACAGAGTATAACCAAACCTAATTCAAGTATTAAGAGCTGGAAAGGATGCTAATCAATCAAATTGAACCAAGAACAACTAGTAAATGGAACAATGAGCAACTAGTAGAGAAGCACTAAGCATCTTAACCAATACCAAACTCAAATTCAATTTTCAAGCACATGCAACAAGTTTAAAGGCAAAACAGAGGTGAGGTGACAAACTAACAAGATTATATAGCAGAGGCGAAATATGAGCAATTACTCAAGAACAAGTCCACAAGGGACACATGCAATCAAAAATCAAAGAGAAACAAGCAATATGAAATCGAGATGGAGAATAAAGGGTTTTAGGGTTCATACCTTGTTGAATGATGGAATTGAAGAGCAGTAAACAAAACCCAAGCAAAACAAGATGAAGAACAAGGAAATCGCAAAAACTTAAGAGAGAGATTGAAATCGATTTTTCTTGTGGTGAAGAGAGAGAGAGATGAGTTTCAGAAATTTTAAGTGTGGGAGAGAGAAGGTGGATTCGATCGAGTTATGGGGAAGAGGGGTGTTTGAGATGTGTGGTTGAGATTAAAAGATGAAATAAAGAGGGAACAAGAAGCTAGGGATTCTCTGATCAAATTAGGGTAGTGGGGGACCAAAATCAGCTTGTGGGACCCACTCCCTTGACCAAGAAAACGGTTATGAATTTGAAATTCAAAAACTTACCTCGGTCGAGTTGTGTAGCTCGATCGAGTTGCCCTGGTTTCTAGCTCGATCGAGCTATCGGTCGAGCTGGCTCCTTTGACACCTAAACTTAACTTATTCAAAGGTTAAAAACATAAAGATAGATAGAAATTGCATAAATAGAGTATGTACAAGGATAAACATGGGACTTCCTCCCAAGTGAGCTTGTTTAAGGTCCCATAGCTTGACCTTTACCTTCTTAGGCATTGGTTGAGCTAGTCCCACCATCAAGGGTGATAGTGAGGACTTGAGACAGAAGCTCCTTTAGCTTGGTTGGGTCCCTGGACTGTTCTGAAGTCACCAAGGCCTTGGCTCTAGAGAATGGCCTTGATCTCCCCTTGTACCTTATCTTGTACTCAATCTTCCCATTTTCAAACTTGGTGGGGAACAAAGTCATTGTGAGCTGAGATGGCTTGACTGAAGGGGCCTGAGCTGGTGGATCCTTTCTTTTATCCCTGGTCTTGCCTTAGAGGCTGCATCCTCCCCTTCTTTTAGAGCCCTTCCTAGTGGCTCATCAAACAAAGCTTGAAGGCTCTCTTCATCAAGCACACAAGGGGCTTGAACAAGTCTCTCAGCTCTTGGCCTATCAGATCGTGGTTTCTCAACTCTAGCCCTCTCAAGACGTGGCTTCTCAATCCTTGGTCCTCTCTCATCCTTATCCTTCCCAACTCTTGGTTCCTTGTCAACCCTTTCCTTCACAACCTTTGTAGCTCCATGACTCTTAGAACTGAGAGTGGTACTGTCAATTGTGGCACAAAAGTCTGAACCTCTAGGCTGCAAGCGATATGACACCAAACTATTCACCTTGTGAAGGATCACTTCTTGCTTGTGAAAGTCTATTGAAGCGCCAACTGTACTAAGGAAAGGGGTTCCCAATAACAGAGGTAAATCCTTCTCTTCTTCCATTTCCATCACAGTGAGATCAGTTTGGATGATGCATTCTCCAATTTTCAAGTGATAGTTCTTGAACACTCCAAGAGGAGACTTAGAAGTTGCATCTCCAAACATGATTGAAGTAGTAGGGCGCTGCAAGGCTCCAGCAATGCCTAGCTTCTCTGCCATGGAGAGAGAGATCAGATTGATGCTTGCTCCAGAATCCACTAAGGCATTGTCAATCTCAAGATGCCCAAGTGTGCAAGGGAGAGTGAATTTCCCTTGATCCTTGACCTTTGGTAGGAAGGTGGGTGAAGTAAGCAGGTTGAACTGATGAGTAGACTCTTGTAGGACCTCTGAAACTTTATCACTGTTGGCTAGAACATCCTTGACCATTTGCATTTGATCAAATGCCTCACTCATGCTATCCATAGGAGGCAACTCAATTCCAATCCCACTGAGATCTCTTCTGAACTTGTGAATCACTTCCTTGTGACCTTGACTAAGTAGGCGAGACGAGGAAGCGGCAACCGGTTGATAAGGATCAAGCAAAACAGGCTGTCGGACAGAAGAGGTCGGACTCGATCGAGCTAGAGTTGGACTCGATCGAGCTGCCGATCGAGCTTGTCGTGCGAGCTCAACTGGTGAAGTGTGAATGGCCACAGTAGGTGCATGCACTTCTGGTTGATCAATCTGGACTCCAGGAGCCTCAGCAGCAACAATCTCTTCATCATTCAGCAGTAAACAAAAATCTTCAATGACCCTTTCTTGATCCTCTTCTTCAACAAGTCCTTCTTGAGTGAAGATGACCTTGCACTGTTCCTTGGGGTTCTGAATAGCTTTACCAGGTAGTTGTCCTTGCTTTGTAGCAGCAGCAACAGAAGAAGCATGATTCTCCAGAGAGTAAACCCTTGTGTTGAGGTTCTCGATCTTAGAGTTTATTTCAGCTAGCTTCTTGCTTGTGTCCACTACCCCATCAGCTTGCCCTTGAAGTAGTTGCTTTAGCATTGCCTTGAGCTCATTCTCTTGTGAAGGTGCAGGCTGGGGCGGTTGGTGGGGGAAGCCTGGTGGGATATTCATTTGTTGTCCAGGGAAAGTGCCTTGTGGTCCTTGGTAATTGTTCTTTTGACCATACCCATGTTGTGGCACCTGACTCGATCGAGCTGCTTGTTGTTGAGGATATACTTGGTCCTGAGGGTTAGCAACATCAGTGTTGCGGTATGACATGGCAGGGTTGGACTTGTAATTATAGTATCCTTTGTTGTAACCTCCTTGCCCATTGCTCATGTAGCACACCTCAGCAAATTGTGTATCCTCCCCTTCTTGGACTGGTTCCATCTCCTCAGCAGACACAAAGTTGACTTTCTTCATTGTGGACTGAGCTAGGATCAGCTTATCCAACTTCTCATTCAATGCCTTAACATCTTTTCTCAACTTTTCGTCTGACTCGATCGAGTGGTGGGTCGAGCTCCGGTTGGTGCGATCATACTCTTCTCCATAGCTTCCATTTGAGTTAGCTATGTTCTCCACAAGTTGCCAGCCATCATCTACATCCTGGTTGAGGAAGTTCCCATTGCTAGCTGTGTCTAGCATCTCCCTATACCTAGGCAAGCATCCTCTATAAAGAGTGGAGAGTAGTGATTCATTGTTGAATCCATGGTGTGGGCACTGACTTGTGTAGCCTTTGAACCTCTCCCAAGCCTCTGCGAATGTCTCATTGTTTCGCTGGATGAAGCTGGATATCTCTCCTCTAAGCTTGGCTGTGCGACCGGTGGAGAAAAACTTAGCAAGAAAGGCCTTCTTGCATTCATCCCAAGTGGTGATTGTGCCATGGGGCAAGCTCTTCTCCCATTGGTGAGCTTTGTCAGCTAGAGACATAGGAAAGAGTCTCAGCTTGATGGCATCTTCAGAGACACCATTGATCTTTGTCAAATCACAAAGCCTATCAAACTCATCAAGGTGGTCAATGGGGTCTTCACTTGGCAATCCATGGAACATCTTGTTCTGGACAAGGTTGATCATTCCCAGCTTGATCTCAAAGTTGTGGTTCTGCACTGGTGGTGGAACAATCCCTTGTCTCTGTTGGTGGCGGTTTGGAGCATCTCCTTGACCAATCGGTCGAGTTTGCCTAGCTCGACCGAGTCCATTCCCAAAGGGTTTCCATTCCCCTCTGGTACATCCATTGTATCAGCAACAAGCACCTCAGGTTCCTCTTGTACCCTCTGTGACCTCTGAACCCTCTTTCTACCCGTTGTAAGTCTAGCTCGACCAAGTCTTCAGTAGACCGACTCGATCGAGTTCGCATACACCTGCAAAAAGAGACAAAAACCCAGCAGTACAATAGAACAGGGGTGGTATAGCTTGATCGTCCAAGTGTGTTTGAAACTCAAATGCAACAAAAATATTCCCAAATCGGCAACGGCGCCAAATTGATGATAGGATTTGTGTGTGGATGTGAAAAGATATGAAATGAGATGAGTGGAATGCAACAGTGGTATATGATGAGGTGGTAAGATGCAAACACAAACACAGTCAACAATTCCCTTTAACCATCATAGTCATGTAGTACAAAGGGTTATCAATCCAAAATGGGAAACTTGTCACTCTATGAGAATATGAAACAACCAGGAAGTCAAGCAAGCAGTTAATAGATTTGAAGTAACACTAACAACCTAAATAAAATGAAAAGCAGTGCAATAAAAGTAAACAAAGCAGTGAAGTACAGCTCGACCAAGACTCGAGTCGAGTCAGAGCAAAGTACCAGCTCGATCGAGTTTAGGGACGAGTTGAGACAAACAAAGCTAAAGGTGACGACTTTAACAAGATAAAGAGAGAATTAGGGTTCAAGACAGGGTTTTGCAATCAAAGGAATCTACACTTAATCAATCTAGCTCTTAAAACTCCTTGTATCAAGGCTTCTCTTGATATTGGGCTTCTCAATGCCTAGCCAACCCTTTCCCAAGGTGGAGGCTATCAACCAAGGAATGATCTCAGAAACAGGGGGTTAGCCAGTGAGAATCAAACCTTGGAGGCTATAGGATCATTGCCCAAACTAATCCATCCAACCCCTTAGACCTCTATTGTCTAGAGCAAGAGATATTGGAGCTCTTAGTGGATCTTTTCCAGCGAATGCCATCACTTTCGTGTGGGGAGTCGCCTAAGGACTTACAAGCCAGGGGTAGTGGTCATGTAGCCTTAAGATCTATCCAAAAGAGAGAGAATCTAGATTAAGACCATAAGCTAGAAGGATTAAGCATATGAAACCTCTAATCTATCCCATCTCAAACCCTAATGGGTAACTACTCACTACACATGAATGTAAACACAAGCAAATGCAATAAAAGAGACATCATAAGAAAGAGGAGATGAAATTAAACAACTTTTATTGAAATAAGCAAGTGCAAATACAAAGAGAGATTATCCAGGATCTAGGATTCAAGAAGCAAGAGCTTCAAGAACACAAAGATGGGATTAGATCTCTAAAAAGTAAAAGACAATAAATTAAAAGAAACTAAAACAAAATAATCTAAAGCTTGGTGGTTTTTTCGTGGCTTAGAGCCTTTAAATACAAGAGGATTAGGTTTAGGGTCAAAGGAAAGTCAAGGGGGAAGCAACATTTTTCGGGTTTGACTGTTGACTTCTCAGCTCGATCGAGTTGAAGCTTGGCCGGTCGAGTTGAGGAACTCGACCGGTTGGTCGAGTAGACGGTCGAGCTGGTCTTCAAGATGGCTTCTCCCTTCTTCCTTTGCGTATCCAGTTGAGCTGCTTCCATGTGCCAAGTCCCTCCATGCTCCTTATGTCCCATATGCTCCAGAATGCTCCAAAAGACCTATTTCAAAGGACCAAACATGCATATGTATGCAAATGCAACCTAAAACTAACATGAATGCATAAGAAGAGAAAAGGAACAAGATATGATGCAAATGGAAGCTAAAACTATGCAAAAGATGCATAAAAGATGTGCTAAAACTATGTAAAATGCAAGTACATCACGGCTCTCCCTTCTAATGAGGCTAAAAAAGTGTATTTATAGTGCCCTAGGTCTTCACAAGTCGGTTTAGGTTAAATGGGCTGAGAATAGTCGAAACTGCATAAGTGGGCTTCTTGTTCGCGGAGATCGGGTCGAGCGCGGTCCTTTGCTTCCCGGGTCGCACGGTCTGGTCGGCCGTGATGTGATGATCTCGGTCGATCGTGGTCCATTTCCTCCCGGGTCGGACAGTGTGGTCGTGCGGCCGGATCGGTCCTGGAGAAGGCCGATCGAAGCCAATTCCCTTCCTGTCCGGCCGAGTGCGTTCGGCCGGCTGTTAACCAGTCTTCAGTACAAACGTGATATCTCCTAAACGGCGCATCCAAATTGCATAATTCCAACGGCATTGGAGCAATAACTCATCTGCCTATCTTGGTATCGAGTTTCATGGAAATCCATTGAGTTTAAGGGTCCAAGCCGCTGCTGCCCGTTTGACGTACTGATGCAGTCCGATTAAGCTCTCTCGTATATGTCTCAGGGAAATAGAGATATCTCCCAATCTACTCGGTCAAATTGATTGATTCCAGTTGCATTGCAAAGCTAACTCATGTATGCATCTCCTCGAACTGTATTTGATGAAGTCCATTGAGTAGAATGGTTTTAAGGCCCTTCTAAAGTTGATGCTACGTCCTGGAGTGGTCTTGAAGTCCAAATCCTGTGTTTTGCTCCAAAATGCATCTTTTAACCTGTTTAGACTCTAAGTACTATAAATCCATAAAAACTACCTTTTTAGATCAGAAAGCCATTAAAAACCTTATGAAAAGCATAGTAAAACCATATAAAAAGCATGTAAAATAGAGGTATATCACGCTTATCCATCCTTTGAAGGACCTAGCCGAGACGAGCATCATTACCATCATCATCAAAACCGACCTCCGGTTTATCATCAACCACCTAGACCAGTGTTGCATTCACACCACGACCATGTTCTCAATAGGCGGAGAGATAGCCATTTCGATGCCGTGCTTGAGGGTTTCATGGAGAGCCAAAGAAAAACTAGCCGCGACATTGAGACAAAGCTAGAGTTCACGCGATACGAACTAGATGGAAGACTTGGAGAACTCTCTACCCAAATAGAGAGAGTAGAGTCAAGATGCTTGGACATGGAGGAAGATTTGAAGAAGCAAGGCGAGGCCATTGAAGACAATAGGAGAGCGATACACTTTACCAAAGTTTCTACCAAGGAGATGGACAATCACTTAGATGAGAAGATCTCAAGTCTTGATAACAACCTCGATGGCACCACCAAGAGTCTCAATTCAATAACAGCAGTAGCTCATCAAGCTAAGAGGGAGGTAGCCGAAGTAACCCTAAAGGAGAGGCAATGTTACTCGACGATGCTTACATTGGTGGAAGGGCAAAAACAAGTGAAGGCACAAATCCGAGATTTACACATCTCTCTAGACAAGAGGAGCCAAGATATTCAAAGAAGAGCTAGAGGGCTTGAAGACAAAGTAGATGGAGTCTCCAAGGAAGTCAAGGATTTAACCACTCGCTTAGCCAACTTGGAAGAGAAGGTCTTGACCGAGGCAAAGACGACCGTTCTAAGCACAACCATGCCGCGCCCGTCTTTACTATAAGAGAGACCGACCCAAGAGTGATTTGGGATGAAGAAGAAAGGAGAGCTGATCAAGAAAGAGCCACAAGGCTAACCACTGGAACAAGAGAGAAGATAGCACCAAAAGGAAGAACCCTTACTCAAAGGTCTTCACAACCGCCTCCCACCAAGGAGAAGAGGAAGACAAGATCATCACTTGAAGAGATCATAGATGATTTCAACTTTATGGCGAGGAGATTCCCTTATGGTGTGCCGTTTGATAATGCTTGCAACAAGAGTCCATTCATGCAAGACCTAGCTTGGACACAAGATTGGAGTCTAGCTGAATTGGAAAAGATGTACGAGGAAGCAAGAAAGGGAATGCCTAAACCTAGGTTTCTACACAAGCTTCATGACCCAGGTTACTTCCTTATACATTTCTCTATCAATGGAAGCTACTTTGATGATGCTCTTTGCGATTCCGGTTCTAGTGTGAACCTTATGCCGGCCGAGATAGCCAAGAAGTTGGGATTGATCAATTCAATTGTGAAATCTCGAATGGATTTAAAGCTAGCTGATTCATCATTGACCGAACCACTTGGAGAGGTTAAAGACATTCAGCTTGATTTTGGAGGCTGCATAGTTCCAGCCAACTTCTATGTAGTAACCATGAAGGATCCGGAGGACTTAAAGCTTTTGCTTGGAAGATCATTCCTAGCCACAGCTGGAGCGATCATGGATTGGCCTAATAGAAGAATCTCTCTAGCCAATGTTGACAAGGACACCTTCTACGATGCTGCACCTCCCGGTTTCTCATCCAAGCGATTTCGCTACACAAGTGGAGGAGAGTGCTCACAAGTAAGAGGAGAGTCGCATGGCTACTTGATCAAGGAAGTTCTACAGGACAAGATGCACTTGGAATCATCAGGCAACAGGAAGTTCTTGGAGCCACCAATCCTACCTAACTAAGAACACAAAGGAGTCGAGCTACAAAGACTTAAAACAAGCGCTTGTGGGAGGCAACCCACATTTTCTTATCCCTTCCTCTTTTTATTTTTGTTTTTATTTTTATAACTACTTATTTGTTCTATTTATAACTCTTAAATTTTTGAGAGTTTAATAAATTTTACAAAAATAAAATAAAAAGTGTTTTAGGAAAAAGTACCAAAAAGGAGGCTTACATGAAAAATGCATTGGAAAAGCTACATCGCCACTAATCGGCCCAAGGATTAACCATCTTTGGTCTAAGTGTCAAGTTTGAGTCTAGTTTGAGTCCCACCCAAGTCCCACCCATGTTTCAAGAAGTCCAAGAAGGGCGCACACGGGCCATTGGAACACTATTGCACAAGGCAAAGGTAAGTATCACTTCCATTCTTAAATGTCATTTCTTTTAAACACATTATCTCTCATTACACATGAACACTACTTGGATCTCTGATCAAGATCCAAGTACATGTAGTGGTCACGATCAAGTCTTTGATTGGGAAGTTCAAACTATTTTGAACAACTCAATCATTGACAGAGTTTAACAAAGAGTTACTAGTGTTTTTCAGATATAAACATGACAGGAAAACCGGTTCAAAATATCAAACAAACATGGCGCGCAAGGAAGCCACAACCGGCCAAAGGAGGATTTACATGCCAAACATGAGAGATGAGGGAAATCCAACCACAATTCAATCCAGGAGGGATAGAAAAACAGTTCGGTCGAAGCAGAACTCAATTGGCCCGAGTAAAAAAGGAGATATCACATTCCAATCACTCTCTCGGCCAGAATCGACGAACCAAGCGACAATGCTCGACCATCTCCCAAACGGCACGACCGAAGTCCACCAAACTTCACAGGCGACCTCAAACATCATTTTGGTCGGCAAATCCAAAAGATAGGACGAGAAAAGTGCCTGCTACGTGAGATAGACGAAGGAAGCTCAATACGGCCGACGGCGATGCATAGAATGGCCGACGAACTCAAAACCTCAAGAAGGCGCGAACACCGGTGGAAACTGATCCTCTGGAGTCCAAAAAACACCAAGGAAGAAGAAAGGAAGGAGACGATCGAACAGAATACAAGATGGCCAAAGGAATCACATCCGACCCATTGGCGCGCACACGAAAGATCTCCGAATCCACACGTTCAAATCGCCTCAAACTTCACAAGGAGCCACAAAACATAAGGTTGGTCGATGAAATTCATTTCAGTACAATGAATTCCTTACAATTCAAGAGATGGCCGATGGAGTGAAATTTGGCCGATCGCGAGCAAGTAAAATGGCCGACAATCCAAATCACGGCATTTACCGCGGCCACCGGCTCAAATCACCTCAATCAAGCATCCACATCGCATCTAAAGAAGAAAATCCGGATTGGAACGAGCAGAATTGGAGAAGACCGAAGGAAGACGTTCCCGGAGCCAATTTGAAAATTTTTCAAAGGAGATCTCAAACCACTCGTTCAAACGACCCCAAACTTCACCAGTCGCCATATTATACAATATTGGTCGACGAAATTTCAAGATAGGTCGAGGAAATCTTCACGGTTCGAGCTGTAGTCCATACCATCACCATCCGGTCGACCAAAACGGACCAGTCTCGGCCAAAAAGGCGAAAAACAGAAAACCAAGGGAGAATTGTCACATTCATCCAACCAAATCCAACAGCTATGATGTTTGCACCAGTCAGTTCATTCCTGGAAGCAACTACAAGCGCACAACCGATCTTCACATCAAAGGCCAAAAATTTGGGTACAATTTTCTACAAACTCTAACTTTTCCATTCTATTTATCATTACCTCTCTTAATTGGATTTTTCTTACACCGAGACGGTGCAAGTTAAGTCTGGGGGGATTACTAACAAGTTTGTTCTTTTTGAATTTTCATTGAGTCGTTTTATTGAGTCAAAATTTTGTCAAAGGATTATGACCTTATCTTGGATCTAACCATTGTTGTGCTAACGTTTAAGTGACCATTGAAGCAGTCTTGGCAATACATCTTACCACAGGGACACTATGAGTTGATCGATCTACCAAAAACGCCCACACCTCCAAGGACTTGAGAAGGATCCACTCTTGACTCCGCCCTTAATGAACTTAATCTTCTCAGCTAGGGGCTTGGCATACAAATGGCATGATTCCTCATCCTCTCCATCAAATGAAAAAGTCTTAGTGAGTTCGTGCTTCCCTCTCTCTCCCCTTCAAATTTAAAGAAAAAGCGTAAGGTCCAAGTAACCGGGGATTCGGTGGCAAACACCATCAATACTCGCGTCTATGGAAGGCCTATGAATCCAAGCAACCGGGGATTCGGTGGCAAACACCATCAATACTCGCGTCTGTGGAAGATCCAAGCAAAACCTCTATAATAAAGAGAAGGAGTTGAATAAAAAAATACTTCGCTACCCTAAAAAAGGGATGAATCAACTCAAAGAAGTGAGAAGAGAGAGAGGAGAAACATGGAGTAAAAAGACAAGTGCCAAAACAAGGGGATGAGTAAGAGTCTAAAGCCGGCTGATCGATACTCCCTAGTTGAGACCACACCTTTAGAAATGAAAGGAGTCAAGGAGGGTGAATTGGATTGTCCAAAGAGAGGTGGGCCGCCTTGGAAAAATCGCAAAACTCATGGTATGTACTCTTGTTCTTAATTCAAATATTTGCCTTTACTACTTTCATGTGGATTACTAAAACCAAGCCAACCCGGATTTCCTAATGATTTGAGAGTTCTTGCGTTTTCAAACCTCTCTTCCTCTCTTAGTTTGCTTGGGGACAAGCAAAAGGCTAAGTCTGGGGGAGTTGATATACCATATCTTTCATGTTTTTATCAAGGTTTTCACTATGTTTTTAATACAAATAATGTGGTTTTTAAGCCCAAGAGGTAGTTTTCTTGTATATTCTGGTTTTGAGCATCATTCAGGTCAAAATAGCAAAGAAGAGTCCAAAATGGAGCAAAAAGAGTCAAATCACCAAGTTCCCAAGTCTAGAGCACCAAATCTACATTTCTCGCTAAAGACCAAACCGGAGCATCCGAAGTACGACCGCATGTTCATGCCTTCCCGACGTCCAAAAGTCATGATTCTTATATGGAAAGATAGATATTTGAGTCATGACCCGCGGCGAAGTGGAAAGAGGTCATTTGGATCACTCGTTGGACCGGAACTTATTTTCTACCAAGACATGTCCGACGAGCGCCTAAGTAGAGCCCATGGAGACTTTGATGGATCAAGAGGCCCGGATACCGCGCCCAAGGCCTTGGCTCATCTTGACACTAGCATAACTCAATCCAGAAGCTTCCATTGGCCTGAACGCGGCCCATTCAAGAACTTGGAGAGCAAGCTCAAGCGGCTAAAGAGAAATGGAAACTTTCCTCTTCTGCGCGCGCTCAACTTTGCCGACCTAGACCCGCTCTCTACCTATATATACTTGCTTTTAGCCTCTTGTAATAAGAATCACCAGCCGCATAACAAGAAACACTTATTCAATAAAGTTCGGAGCCACTTAGGTGGTCTCCTTCTTCTTTCTTTTCTTCTTTTGCATTTGTATATAGCTTGCATGTTTCAATTTATATAGTCTAGAAGTAGAGATTTCTCCCTAAGGGTGAGGCGTGGTTTAGTCCATATTCCGCCGCCTCTCTCTCTAAGGATTCATGAGACTTCATCTACTATCTAAGACTCATTGTTGAATTATGGATCCTTCCAATGAGGACGTGATATAATGGCCATCGAAAATCGATTGTTAAAAGGGGAAACCCTATGGTTCTCCATCTTTATTTATGCTTAATGCTGTTGCTAGAGTAGCTAACTAGTGACTTGATTTTAGGTTGATATACTCTCCAAAAGCTTGTTATATCTCCGGATATATTTGATGGGCAAATCGTTTTAGGCTACGAAAGTAGACCTAAAGAGTTTTGTGAACAATCATTACTTGGATGTAATGCATGTCTCACTCTACAATGACCAACGAAAGCTGAGCCCATTGGTTTAAGAGACATAGGGGATTGGAACCACGAAAGTGGAATAATCCTTCCTTAGTGTTTTGAGTTCAAAAGAATCGGATTTTAACAAACTTTTCAATCGACTTGGCTCATGTTTTCAAAAGAGTTTTCAATAGTTCAATAATGTTGCTTGTATAGAATTGCATTGTTATTTCTTTTGCGTGTTCTAAACAAACACAAACCCTTGCATCTTTTGATTTAGCTTAGACATTTAAACCAGAATTAAATGAGGGGTTTTTTTTTTATTACATATATTATATCATAAATTTCAAAACAGCGCAAGCAATGGAAAAATAACCAGAAAAATAGAAAAACCTGAAAACTTTAAAACATCTTATAAAACGAGAGTACAAAACAATTTTGATGTTTATTTCACGTATACGAGTGAAGTCTACGTGTAAAGTCTAAAGGAGAACTCTACTAGAACGAGGTTGTACAAAATTAGTAAAATTCAAAAAGCAGCATAGCAGACGAACTTCGGCGTGCGCACAGACTTGAAGTAGCAGGGACGGATAAGCATTTAGATCAGAGTATCTTTAAACCAAAATTAAATGGGGATTTTTTTTTATTACATATATTATATCTTAAATTCTAAAACAGCGCAAGCAATGGAAAAATAACCAGAAAAATTGAACAACCTGAAAACTTTAAAACATCTTATAAAACGAGAGTACAAATCAATTTTGATGTTTATTTCACGTATACAAGTGAAGTCTACTAGAACGAGGTCGTACAAAATTAGAAGAAAAAAAGCAGCATAGCAGACTAACGATGGCGCGCGCGCAGACTTGAGGTACCAGGGACGGATAAACTAAAGCATTTACCCCACTTGCACTCGTTTAAACTAAGCATTTAGATCAGGGTATGTTTAAACCAGAATTAAATGGGGGTTTTTTTATTACATATATTATATCATAAATTCCAAAACAGCGCAAGCAATGGAAAAATAACCAGAAGAATAGAAAAACCTGAAAACTTTAAAACATCTTATAAAACAAGAGTACAAAACAATTTTGATGTTTATTTCACGTATACGAGTGAAGTCTACGTGTAAAGTCTAAAGGAGAACTCTACTAGAACGAGGTTGTACAAAATTAGTAAAATTCAAAAAGCAGCATAGCAGACGAACTTTGGCGCGCACAGACTTGAAGTAGCAAGGACGGATAAGCATTTAGATCAGAGTATCTTTAAACCAGAATTAAATGGGGGTTTTTTTTATTACATATATTATATCTTAAATTCTAAAACAACGCAAGCAATGGAAAAATAACCAGAAAAATTAAACAACCTGAAAACTTTAAAACATCTTATAAAACGAGAGTACAAAACAATTTTGATGTTTATTTCACGTATACAAGTGAACTCTACTAGAACGAGGTCGTACAAAATTAGAAAAAAAAAAGCAGCATAGCAGACTAACGATGGCGCACGCGCAGACTTGAGGTACCAGGGACGGATAAACTAAAGCATTTACCCCACTTGCACTCGTTTAAACTAAGCATTTAGATCAGGGTATGTTTAAACCAGAATTAAATGGGGGTTTTTTTATTACATATATTATATCATAAATTCCAAAACAGCGCAAGCAATGGAAAAATAACCAGAAGAATAGAAAAACCTGAAAAACTTTAAAACATCTTATAAAACGAGAGTACAAAACAATTTTGATGTTTATTTCACGTATACGAGTGAAGTCTACGTGTAAAGTCTAAAGGAGAACTCTACTAGAACGAGGTTGTACAAAATTAGTAAAATTCAAAAAGCAGCATAGCAGACGAACTTCGGCGCGCGCACAGACTTGAAGTGGCAAGGACGGATAAGCATTTAGATCAGAGTATCTTTAAACCAGAATTAAATGGGGTTTTTTTTTATTACATATATTATATCTTAAATTCTAAAACAGCGCAAGCAATGGAAAAATAACCAGAAAAATTGAACAACCTGAAAACTTTAAAACATCTTATAACACGAGAGTACAAAACAATTTTGATGTTTATTTCACGTATACAAGTGAAGTCTACTAGAACGAGGTCGTACAAAATTAGAAAAAAAAAAGCAGCATAGCAGACTAACGATGGCGCGCGCGCAGACTTGAGGTACCAGGGACGGATAAACTAAAGCATTTACCCCACTTGCACTCGTTTAAACTAAGCATTTAGATCAGGGTATGTTTAAACCAGAATTAAATGGGGGTTTTTTTATTACATATATTATATCATAAATTCCAAAACAGCGCAAGCAATGGAAAAATAACTAGAAGAATAGAAAAACCTAAAAACTTTAAAACATCTTATAAAACGAGAGTACAAAACAATTTTGATGTTTATTTCACGTATACGAGTGAAGTCTACGTGTAAAGTCTAAAGGAGAACTCTACTAGAACGAGGTTGTACAAAATTAGTAAAATTCAAAAAGCAGCATAGCAGACGAACTTCGGCGCGCGCACAGACTTGAAGTAGCAAGGACGGATAAGCATTTAGATCAGAGTATCTTTAAACCAGAATTAAATGGGTTTTTTTTTTATTACATATATTATATCTTAAATTCTAAAACAGCGCAAGCAATGGAAAAATAACCAGAAAAATTGAACAACCTGAAAACTTTAAAACATCTTATAAAACGAGAGTACAAAACAATGTTGATGTTTATTTCACATATACAAGTGAAGTCTACGAGTGAACTCTACTAGAACGAGGTCGTACAAAATTAGAAAAAAAAAAAAGCAGCATAGCAGACTAACGATGGCGCGCGCGCAGACTTGAGCTACCAGCGCGCAGACTTTTGAGGTAGCAGGAAAGGATAAGCATTTAGATCAAGGTATGTTCCATAATTAAATGGGGATTTTTTTTTTTTTTGAAATAAAATTTAAATTTAAACTAATATTTTATAAAATTAAAGATAATTCTTATCCAATTTAAATTTAAATAAGAATAACTATTTAAAAAACTATATGTACGCTTTTTACAAAAACAAAAAATTATATGTACGCTTATTAGTTTGGTGTGTATTTCACGTATACGAATAAAGTCTACTAGTGAAATCTACGTGTAAAGTCTAAGAAGAACTATACTAGAACGAGGTCGTACAAAATTAGAAAAAAAAAAAAACAAGCCCACTGACACATTGAGCTTATATTATAAAACCAAAAAAAAAATTATCATATTATCAATTTGAACGCCACAACTTGGCATTGGAGTAATTTTTATATTATTACCAATTAATGTAAGTACATAAGTCTAACTAAAAGTCTGTCACCTTAAGCCAAAAAAAAAAACTAAAAGTCTGTCACCCTATACTTTCTTCTTTTGCAGGCCGTTTTGCTGCCCGAAACCTTTGCTTGTTGACTGTTACTTACTTAACAGACCGTAAGTAAAAATACCTAGAGAGAGAAAAGCGGCCCCCACCTCTCTTTTATTCAAATGGACTATTTCTCTCATTTTCATTTTTAGGGGTACCCGCTAGACATTAGTTCCCTAAATCAAACTAAATCAGAAATCACCCCTTAAAAATATGCTCACCGTTCGTACTCATGTTATTAAGATAAAATGGCATCTTAAGTCCTGAGCCCATAGAGATCTTACTTGAAAACAATAAACCTCCAATAAGCTCAATGTGTCAGTGGGCTCGCATTCAGGATTTTCAAATCCAAAAAGTCTAAAGATGGCCTACGATATGCGCGATAGCTGCTTCTTTTTTTAATAGGAAATGTGAGTTCTTGTAAATTATGAATTCGCTTCATTATCCTATTCTTAGGTCTTTTTGTATTTCATCACATAATGATGATAATAGTCCACAATCATTTGACTCTCACCGTATATGCTCTTCTACAGCGAGAACAAATACTCATTTTGTCGGTTTTATATTATTGCATTCTCGCCGAATAATAAACGAAAAGGAAACGAAGAGTAATATTCGAAGTGGGCTCCTCTTGTTTCCAAAAAGCGATTCATTGAAGAGCAACTTTAACTGAATACATCACACACCCCTAACACAAATCATTAACAACTCCATTTACTATGTTTAGTTTATATTGGCAGAAACCTATCACTATGGCAGGATTTACTGATTATATGAAGTTATTATCTTGTAACCACGGATAGGATTTACTGATTATATGGAGTTATTATCTAGTAACCACGTTGGTTATATACTTATCTACCATGTGCATATGTGCCATTAATTGCTTTATCTGCCATCTGCGTCACACACAGTCCTCGTTGTAGTAGAGATATGTATTCCTTCAACCACCAACTACAACACAATCGCACAAATGCTTCCTCTCACGTAGTGGAATTTCCATATTACCATTCGTTCCTACTGAAATATCAAAATCAATAGTATCTAAAACATTCCAGTTATTCATGTCTTCCAGAGTTAGGCTCCATATCATTACTAAGTCTATGACCAAAAATAATAATATTGAGAAATGGCAGAACATAATTTTGTTTTTGTCAATTAACTCGGTGGAGGAACAACGAGAATACATAAATAGTGATATTCTTCAGAGAGTAATAAATACAATAAATCTTTTATCCCTTCCCATAATTCATATGTTGACACATAACTTTTTCATTTTTTTTAGAAAGCTATACTCTGTTTCAAATTAGTTGTCATTCTAGAGATAAAATTTTGTTTCATATTACTTGTCGTTTGTATTTCCAATATAGATTAATGATATATTTTCCAATTTTATCCTCATTTTTTTAGCTTATTGATTACTTTTATCAAAGAAAACAAAGTACTGAATAGAGATAAAATAGAAAATTTATAAGTTTCTTAATATGCATAAAAATCTCTATAACAACAAGTAAAAAGAAACGGAATGTATATATTTTTTAATATGTGTAAAAAAAACTAAAACATCTTACTAAGAAAAACAGAAGAGTATGTTAGTGTCTTCTCATATTTCATTTTTTTCCAAAAGTAAAACATCCTTATTTGAAAATCTAGTTTGAAGATGATGAAAGAATGAGCCTCGGATATGTAAATGAACGTAAATTATTATGCTATTTCACCAGTTTAATTAGAATCATAAATCTATAGATTCTTTATTTAAAAAAAAAATGTAAGCTGATTTAGGGGGCATTTAGTCATTTATTAACTAACCTATTTATATAACTATATTTACCTTTAATGATTATTTTGATGGTAGTAAAATGAGTCCGTACATATAATTGCACGTGTCTCGCATTATAACCCCCCAAAATATTCCAAACGAATTTTTGGCTAACCGATAAATCACATGACCACCAGCTCACCCCATAACCCCATTAGGCCATTACATATTTATAAGCAGAGTAATTAAAACATGCGAGTAGGATAAAAAAATGTTATCGGAGAACAAAGTTTCAAATATATCCCAATTATTGGCCTTGCCAATGTTTTTTTGATAAAGCCTTTGCCTTGCCAATGTTTAAAAACCTTCAAGACAATGTGCAAAATCATTTCATGTCTGTACAAGTAAATAATGTATACCTATCTTCTAATTTAAAAAATATCATTCTCATTGGCATTTGTATAAAAACACATCTTCTTCCTCATGAAGAATAGAAGTAAGGAAGGATATTTGACAATTGACTCGAGACAACCAAGGGCATGAGAATATTTGACCAGGAATGCACGTGTGGGTGGACAAGAGCACACGTGTGCTTTGCTGTCATGGGTGGTGTGGCTCGCTTAGGAATGTGTGCGCCACGTCGGTTCCACATGGGAGGATATATCGCACGAGCCAACTTGGTCCTTTTCTGTTTTAATTACAAGCATTCCTTGAAGCTTCATTTTCTAAACATAGATTCCCAAAACCAATTCTTGTTTATTTATCATGATGATAGCTAGAATCTCAATAATGACGCAGGTACAACAGTAATTAATATTCATAACATTTGATGCGTGAATCGAACATTTATGTGAAACGACGTTAAATTCGAATACCTTCTTTTTACTGCTAGGCCACTTTCTTACTCAGTAGTCATTGTTTCGATGTCAATGGCCATTTTCTTTATAAATTTTAAAAAGCACTCGAATTATTACATGTACGAGAGACTATATAATATTCGAAACATAATAGGGAAGTTAGGTCCAAACATTTAAAGTTCCTCAATGATGACGTTAATCTACACTCGAATTATTACATGTACGAGAGACTATATAATATTCGAAACATAATAGGGAAGTTAGGTCCAAACATTTAAAGTTCCTCAATGATGACGTTAATCTACAGCCAATTCTGCAGAGAATAATTAAGCTACACATCAAACATGATTAACAAAATTGATAATTATTAGTCCTACCGAAAAAGCAGAACATATGCATACGCCTCAAATGATTACATCATTAGAAAATACGATCTGTATTATTCAAGTTTTTATATGTGGATCTTTGCTTTATAATATGTATTGGTTGAGACTGTATGGTTTAGTTACAGTACCCACATCAAATGTTTTTCATGGGTTTGAAATTTCTTTTTACATGTGATGTTTGGGAAAATGCTCGATTAATTCCTAAATTATTTGTAATCGCACGATTTATTTCCTTAATTGCAAGATTTATTCTTTTGTATCTGATTTTATAAAACTGGGTCTGAATTAATCAGCCGTTAACTTCATTAAACTAACTTTTCCCATATGTATGTTTTAATCAATTTTCATAGTGATTTCATAAGTGATTTTCAAAATTCCCAAATCACAAAACACTAAATGAAAAGATTTGTATGTGTTCAATTTTACATAATGTGATTCCGATTCTGAAAGATATGCGGGTTGTGGCCTAAATTTTTCTAGTAATTTAAGAAGAACAAATCTTTAACAATTAGTATATATTTATGGTGATATAAAAAATCCGAATTTCTATAAATTTTGACCTGGTTCTTTTTTTTAGAGAAGCATTTGCTCATCAACCATAAGAATTTTTTTTTCAAATTTCTGCGTATAATGATTACAAAGAAGCGAAAATGATTAAGGCGCGTGGGTGGAAATGATATGATGTCGGCGCGTGAGGAAACAAAAGAAAACGCACGGCCGGGTGAGTGTTTTCGGGTCCCTTATAGTCACGTGAATGGACCCACCTGCCCATGTTACCCTCTCGAGCCCAAACACTATAGAGTTATCAATTTCACACTCTGATTTTATTAAAACCCTAATACTCATCTTTCCGCAGTTTAAAACATACTTTTTACATTTTGTTTGTCAGCGACAAAAATTATACACTCTATAATTATTGTGATTGGTAAGGCATATAACTACATATGTTAAAAATATGCCAAATTAAGGTTTTTTTTATCTTCGATTACAAGTTAAAAATATGCCAAAACTCTACATTTTTTATTAGAAAGGAACAATGATGCTCATAAGTCATAACTTAACTATTTTCTTAAGAAAATGAACATAGAGAAACAGTCATCCATGAACATGATTATTGTGTTATTGTAATGATAGATCCCACATCCCACATGGATATGATTGGATCACAACAGTCGACTGGCCCACAAATTTTGAAGGAGTTCAGATTCATGTGGATTGTGTTTTGTACCAACCACTTGATTTAGTCCAATTTTTTCTCATTATTATATCAACAAATTATTGCCAGCTATTTCTTTGATATTTGGTCTCATCTGTATGTGATCTTGACTGATTGCGTATAGGGTATTTTATTTTTCAAAGAGTGCATGTTATATATTATTAAAGTCAGTATTTTCCTTTTTCAAGATATAAGTTGTGTGAAACCAAAAAGATATATACATAACAAATGATATTACTGAAAGAGAGAAAGAATGGTGGTTTACAACCTTTACATAAATTTGTGGTAATTTGTAATTTTTCAACCAAAATATATTTACAACTTAGAGTATTTTTCTACCAATAAGTATAATTGTTTAAATATGCACAAATAGTGATTGATTTGTGCCACATATATCCCCAATTCCTAATACAATTTATTTTTGTTTGTGTGTAGTGTAGCTCATAAATATGTGAGAACATGTGAGACATATAAAATGATAGAATTGAAACTAGACTTTGGATTCCATACATAGAATGATAGAACATCGTTTAGGTTTATGGAAACATATAGCATAAAGAGAGGACTTATATCATGTACTATAATAGTAAAAGAAGAAAAAAGAAAAAGATAAAGAGAAGACAAAGAGGGAACAAGTTGGGGATACAATAATGGAGGTTTTCGAAAAGGGCATTATAGATTATAATTGGCCAACCTGACAAGTGACAACCTCTCATTTCATTCAACTCCTATATTAATCATCTCTTCTCATCCCCATTTCACATCTCTCCATCTCTCTCTCCATTAAGAACCCTAGAAGGTTGCTCTTGTCTTCTTTAGAGCGTTTAGACCATTAATCTTCAAAGCTTAGAGTTATATATCATGATGATGGGAAAAGAGGATCTGGGTTTAAGTCTGAGCTTGGGATTTGCACAAAATCACCATCCTCTCCAGCTTAATCTAAAACCCACTTCTTCACCAATGTCCAATCTCCAGATGTTTCCATGGAATCAAACCTTTGTTTCTTCCTCAGGTACGCTTCTTTCTTCTACAAAGTCATCTTCCATAAACAAGATCTTGAAATGACCCATTTTCATATTTTGCAGATCATCAAAACCAACAGTTTCTTAGGAAAATCGACGTGAACAGCTCGCCAACAACGGTGGATCTGGAAGAGGAGACGGGAGTTTCGTCACCAAACAGCACGATCTCGAGCACCGTGAGCGGCAAGAGGAGGAGCGAAAGAGAAGGAACTTCCGGCGCCGGAGGAGATGACCTCGACATCACTTTGGATCGATCTTCCTCACGTGGAACCTCCGACGAAGAAGAAGAATACGGAGGAGAGGCTTGTCGGAAGAAGCTCAGGCTGTCCAAAGATCAGTCTGCCGTTCTTGAAGACACTTTCAAAGAGCACAATACTCTCAATCCCGTAAGTTGTTTGTTCATAAGTTGTAGTATTCAGGGTATTCTTGTGATTACTCTGATTTAACAAGGACTTTATCGTCAATCTGCAGAAACAGAAGCTGGCTTTGGCTAAGAAGCTAGGCTTAACCGCAAGACAAGTGGAAGTGTGGTTCCAAAACAGAAGAGCAAGGTGAGACAGAGAACTCATTCTTAAGATATTAATTGACCATTTTACCCCTCCGGAGTATGTTTATTTAATATTTACAAAGAAATGTCTTTTTTTATAGGACCAAACTGAAGCAAACTGAAGTGGATTGCGAGTATCTGAAGAGATGCGTGGAGAAACTGAGTGAAGAGAACCGGCGGCTAGAGAAAGAGGCGGCGGAGTTGAGGGCACTAAAGCTTTCACCACGGTTGTATGGTCAGATGAGTCCACCGACGACGCTTCTCATGTGTCCATCATGCGAACGAGTGGCGGGACCAACGAACCATAATCATCAACGGTCTGTGTCATTGAGCCCGTGGCTACAAATGGCACATGGTTCTTCAACTTTTGATGTGATGAATCCTAGTTATAGGTCTTAAGTCTTTAACTTGATTTCTTCGGTCTCTATGGGTTATTATTATGATGTGTGTGGGTGGGTCATTGTACTTTTTTAGATGATTGACTCTCGATATGTATCCTTAAAAGCCCTTAATCTGATTAATTTAGCTATTCATGTCTTCTTGATGACACACAAAATATATAAAAAATTACTTCTTTTTCTTTTTTTTTTTGTTTTTTATTCAGCTCTTCTTTAACCACACTAGCTACTACATGTCGACAAAATCATGGATGTATCTTACTTTTACGTTTGGCAGATCTTAATTTACGCCACCAGTTAAACCTTTAGGAAAACGGAACCGTTTTATTTTTCTGATGTTAAGCAATCTTTATTTCGTAGGATTCTCCATAATATCGTGAACGAATAATGCATTTAAATGGTGATTTGTCTTTCATATACAGAAAAAGTTGAACCATCAGGTTAGATTTTATTTCTTTCTGGCACAAACCTTAAAGAGCCCAAGTAATGGTGATTAAATACCAACAGTTTCCTCATGATCTGAGTTTTAACTGAATTTTCATGTTTAAAATATACTCCATGTTCTTAATTTAGTAGTGTTTAATGTTTTTACCTACATACTAGTGTTTTTTCCCCTAAAATTAAAACATGTTTTTATCATCAATCTCAATTCTCAAACCAATCAATGGAAAAACAGTTTGCATAATTTAATGAGTCAAAACTACAAAAATACAATTAATTTTTGCATTGATTTGTGAGAATGTCACTTATTTGTGAAGAAGAAAAAAAATCTAAAACACTACTTATAGAGAACAGAGAGAATATAAAAGTCTCTTGATACAAGATGGAAACTATTTGGATAATGACGACGAAGCATGTACTTTAATTTATCACTATATAAACTTATTGCAAAGATATAGGACCTTGCAATGCATTTCTGTTGAGTCTGCATCAAGAAGATCACGTGCCTTACCTAGGCTAGTTCTTGAGGTAAGGCACGACGTGTTTCACAACGTCATCTCGCGCCATCTGGAGGTGCTTTCCAGGGACACTGACAAACTTCACTTTTCCGGCAGCATCCAATGTTTTCAGACCAATCCAGTCCTCAGTATATAGCTTTGTCTGGATAAAAATGCATAGTTTAGAAGACAAGGTAGTGGTTGATTGAATGATTGAAGAACGGTTAAGGTTTTCTTTCACCTGTTGAGGAGGCAAAAGAGGTGTTGAAGCTCCCTCCGGGTAATATCCAAACCAAGAACTTTCTTTGGGAACCACAATTGTATCACCTTGAAACTGTTTTAAGAAATGTACAAGACAAGAACCAATGAGCTATATCCATCAATGATGTTCGGTGAAATCTCAAAAGGATCATTGGTTTAGGCGCACCATGACTAGGACCAAGTTGTGTAAACTGGTGAAACGTGCTTTAAAAATGGAGTTCCTCTGGTTAGGTCTCTCGTTGTTGAGCTTCGGCAGATACTTGGAATGTGCTAAATACTCTGACATATTCTAATAAACAAACACATTTTTTCGGATTCTAATACGAAAATGATAATAAGGATTGAAAAGAAAGAAAAAGGTTTTGAGTTTACGGTAGGGATTTTGACATAACCACTTGGAGCAATATTATCCTACAGAGTCATTAGAGGTGTTGTTAATTAATCTTGGTTTAATGTTTTGAATTCTGATTAAAGAAGAAGAAGAAGAAAGAGATAATGTTTTACTTGAGCGTAGTCGGTGTAGACCATTGCTCTCAGCTCTTGGCAATAATCTGGAGACTTTAAAACAGAGAAAGCTCATTGTTGTTGTTGTTGTTGTTGTTATTGTGGCTAAGACACAAAGATAAAGAGAAAGAGAAGAGAGCTCACAGGTCTCACAGCACAGTCGGGGATGTCGGATATGCCAGCGTGAGGACCTCCTAAGGAGATATAGTTGACGACAGGAGGAGCATTGTCGCAGAACTCGATCAAGCCACTAGCGACTAAACTTCCTTGAGACTGTGCAACAATGTTGTAACCTTGACTCAGCTCTTTCATCTTTTTCACTTTCTCACACGCTATCCTCGCTTGTTGCGTTAGCGGCATGGACGCGGAATCTTCTTCTCCGTTTCCTATTTCTCTACAAGATCATGACACATAACTAATAGAGATAGAGAGCGATAAAGACTTTTCCAAGATTATGATGATGAAACAAGAAAGAGGAATTAGGTTGAGGGATTACAAGCAAGAGCCAGAGGAGCCTGAGAGGTTTCTAAGGAGCTGTGTGAAGCTCCTCACTCCACCATTAGAGCATTGATCTTGGAACCCTGTTTCAATCAAATCCGTTGATTCATTTGATTTTGAGAACATAAAAGAGAAGCAAGAAGAAGGATCTTTAGTTACCGTGAAAGAGGATGAATGGGACAGAGATTGATACCGGAATGAAGAAGAAGAAGAGTGACAAGGTCACAAGCAGAGCAGATCGGTAGAAACTCGTCTCCATGGAAGAACTAACTCACAGAAATACTTTACCTTTAATTTTCGTGGAAGCTGAAGAACCAAGAAGTGGTAACTATTTTTTCTCTAAAAATATAACTGTGCTTTAATCATAAATGAAACTAAGAAAATTTTATTAGTTGGTGGTTGGTGTGTATGGCAGGATCTTTTAAACCCTTCAATGGGATGAAATGAAACGCTATCGGTGGTTGTTATTAAAAGCTTGTTTTCTTATCGACTTGGAAATTTCATCGTAGCTTCTTTTTTTTTTTTTTTTGGTTTTATCGAAGTTCACTTTCAGCTACAATTTGTTGTTACTCAAAGAACATGATAATGTCAAAAACTTAGAAAAATCTACACATTCTTACAAAATATATATGACAAATAAGGATTAACTAGGGAAGCCCCATTGACCCAATGGTTTGGTCAATGCTTCTAATAATTGAGTGATAAAATAAAATAAGGATTAAGTGTTATGATCCTGGTTTTCATTTACTACAAAGAGACTGTGCCGCTCGATACACTCCAATTGGTCAAAGCGGACGCATGTACTTAGATTGTTTCACAACTAGTGGAGGAATAGGAGAAGACATGTTTGGACATTTAGGTTTATTAGATTAGGAAACTATATATTCCTTCCCACAATTTAGGCAATCGTATATTAGCCTCCAACGGCTCTATTGCCCTCTGCTTTGTATATAATCCTTGATAGTGAATACACAACTCACCGATTCAGTTTACATAATCCAATATGGTATCAGAGCGACTTTTCTGAAAACCTAAATCTCTCTTCTCATCCGCCTCTCACCTAAATCTCTCTTCTTCTTTTCTCTCTCAAACTCCCGTCTCTTGTCTGAAAACCTAAATCCCTCTTCTCATCCGCCTCTTATCTAAATCTCTCTTCTTCTTTTCTCTCTCAAACTCCCGTCTCTTGTTTTTTTCTCCTCTCTGCTAGCGTTCTCTTCGTCACTCTCTTTCCCTTTCTCATCTGATTCATTTATTTCTCCTCCTCTCTCCAAACTACAATGTCTGCCTCTGTTACCGATCGATCTCTGAACCTCATTCCAATTAAGGCTCATATTCCGATCGTTCTTGATATGGATCAAATGAACTACGACCTTTGGCGTGAGCTCTTCGAGACCCATTGCCATAGCTTCTCAGTCTTAGGCCATATTGATGGCACATCTCTTCCAACAGGTCCAACGGACAACGTTTGGCAGCAAACGGATGGTACCATCAAGATGTGGATATACGGGTCGATCTCGGAATCCATTCTCAAATCTATCGTCCAAACAAAGTGTACTTCTCGTGATTTATGGACCACTATCGAGAATCTCTTCCGCGACAATAAAGAGACCCGTGCAATCCAACTTGAAAACGAACTTCGTTCGTTAACTATTGGTGATCTATCAGTTCACGAATACTGCCAAAAGCTGAAGACGCTCTCAGATCTTCTCGCCAATGTCAACTCTCCAATTACGGAACGTAGCCTCGTGATGCACCTGCTCAATGGCCTCAACTCCAAGTTTGATAACATCATCAACGTTATCAACATCGCTCCCGTTATCAACATCGCTCCCCTGCTTGTTCATTCAACGACGCTCGCTCGATGCTCAAGGATGAAGAATCCCGCCTCAAAACCAACCGTCGACCAGAACCGTCACACCATGACAACGCCTCCAATCCGCAAGTCCTCATTGCCGCATCTCCACATCAGTACGACCAGAGGTCATCGCCACAAACATACCAATTCCACAATTCTCGTGGCGGAGGCCGTGGTAATCGCAGCAATCGCGGCGGTGGCCGTGGAAACAGAGGTTGAGGCAACCCTAACTGGAACAACGGACATTGGAACTCTGCTTCTCCACCACCGTGGGCGTGGCCGACTTATCCTCCATGGGCCAACACACATCAATGGCCCAATAACCAACATTGGCCCAATAACCATCATTGGCCCAACGTTCAGCAATGGCCCACTCCATCGCACGGACACACTCAGCCGTGGTCTCATCCAGGAAATCAATCCCGAGTTCATCAAACGACGCCGACGAATTCAAATTCCGCTTCTGGCATCCTTGGTCATGCTCCATCAAATTCAAACTCCTTGGTCATGCTCCATCAAATTCAAACTCCGCATACATCACCACTCACAACTCTCAGGTTGCGCCTCCTCCCCAAAGTCCATCTTCCGATCTTATACCTACGGCTCTTGCCAATGCCTTCAACACAATGACGCTTTCTGATCCATCCACCGCTGACTGGTATATGGACACTGGAGCAACAGCTCATCTCACATCTCAATCCGGTACTCTCAACTCTATCTCTACTCACTCTTCTCTTCCTCTTATCACTGTTGGTAATGGTTCAATTATTCCTGCTATTGCTTCTGGTCACTCATCGATTGCTTCTACATCCCGTCCTCTTTCTCTGAATAATGTGCTTCTTTGCCCAAAAATACTAAAAAATCTCATTTCTGTACGACAATTTACTATTGATAATCTATGTTCTGTTGAATTTGACCCATTTGGTTTTGCTGTAAAGGATCTCCGTACCAAAACTCCTCTCATCCGATGTGATAGCACCGGACCCCTTTATGCTGTGACACCGCATTCACCATCGCACACTGCACTTCTCACCTCACTTCCTGTGTCACTTTGGCACAACCGCTTGGGTCATCCCGGCGAAGCTGTTCTTCGTTTTTTAGCATCTTCTGGTTTTTTAAAGTATTCTAAAGCCGATGTGTCTTCCCTGTGCCATGCTTGTCAATTAGGGAAGCACATTCGACAACCATTTTTTTCTTCAAATTCTATTGTTTCTGAACCTTTTGAACTTATCCACTCAGATGTTTGGACATCTCCAGTTTCAAGTATTAGTGGAATCAAATATTATGTCATTTTTCTTGATCAATTCTCACATTTTGTTTGGATTTATCCTCTCCGCCAAAAGAGTGAAGTTTTTAGCAAGTTTTTACATTTTTCCAACTTTGTCAAAACACAATTTCAAAAACAAATTAAAGTTTTCCAAAGTGACAATGGAGGTGAATTTAACAATCGTGCAATGCCTGATTTTTTTTCTGACAATGGAATACAGGCCAGGTTTTCATGCCCGCACACATCATAACAAAACGGTCGGGCTGAACGGACATTGCGGACAATCAACAACCTGGTTCGGGCTCTTCTGATTCAGGCCAAACTATTAAACACATATTGGGTTGAAGCTTTAAACATGGCGGCTCACTTACTCAACATCCTCCCCTCGAGCACCATCAACAATGACATTCCTTTCACCCGTCTGTTCAACAAACAAGCGTCTTACAAGCATCTACGAGTCTTTGGATGTCTTTGCTACCCGAATCTTCTACCAACGCTCCGAACAAACTCTCACCACGGTCAACTCGATGCATCTTTCTTGGCTACCCCACCAATCACAAAGGATATAGATGTCTAGATCTCTCTACACGCCGCATCATCATCTCCCGTCATGTTGTCTTCGACGAAACTTCGTTCCCTTTTACACCTACGGCATCACCATCTTCTCACCCTATGGCAGCACCATACTCTTCTCCGCAACCTCTTCTTATAACCACCGCTCCGACACTTCTCCCCATGACAACCACACCACCGGCTTCACCAGCGAGTTCTGTTTCTCCGCAACAATCTCCATCGCTGCCTAGCTCTAACACTCTTCCGAGTGATGTCTCTCCGACATCATCACCTCCAGCCTCTTCCCCGCCTTCTCCAATACTTTCCTCTACTGCTCTGTCACAGTCCATTTCTTCATCACACGATACAGGTGCCACTTCCTCCTCAACTTCTGTCTCACATACTTCTTCTGCTTCACCAATGCCACCTCCGAGTCCACCTCCGAATCCACCTCCTTCTAATACTGTCACAGAGCCAGCTCCCCCACCTCCGACCAGAATGACTACGAGAAGCCAAAGCGGTATCATCAAACTAATAAAATTATTTCATTACATACTGCTCTTGTTTCACCCCTTCCTCGCTCTCATATTGATGCAGCACGTGACCCTAACTGGAATCCTGCAATGAATGACGAATATGGTACTCTTAAAATGCGGGACACGTGGAAATTAGTTCCACGACCTCCTAATACTAACATTATTCGTTCCAATGTGGCTGTTTACACATAAATTTAAAGCAGATGGGACGCTCTCTCGGTACAAAGCTCGACTAGTCGCTAATGGCAAATCTCAACAAGTCGGTGTCGACTGTGACGAAACTTTCAGCCCCGTTGTTAAACCAACCACGATTCGCACCGTCTTGCACCGAGCAATATCTCGAGACTGGCCCATACATCAGCTTGACGTCAAAAACGCTTTCCTCTATGGTAACCTTGAAGAAACGGTTTATATGCATCAACCACCAGGATTCACAGACCCGACAAAGCCTGATCACGTGTGTCTTCTGAAAAAATCTTTCTATGGCCTTAAACAAGCCCCTCGTGCTTGGTATCAACGCTTCTCTCAATCTGCGTCTAAGATCGGATTCAAAAACAGCAAGAGTGATGCCTCACTCTTTATTCTTCGTCAAGGGTCTGACATTGCTTACCTTCTGCTATATGTCGATGACATTGTGCTCACCGCTTCCTCCAATGCACTTCTCAGGTCAATTCTAACCTTTCTCAAAAATGAATTTCAAATGACAGACCTTGGATCACTCCATTTTTTTCTTGGAATCTCTGTTCTCAGAAACAAAAATGGGATGACTTTGAGCCAACACAACTACGCAGCAGACATACTTCATCGAGCTAACATGTCCAATTGCAAACCATGCTCCACCCCTGTCGATACTTCCGCAAAGCTCCATGCAGACGCATGACCACCAATCTCTGATCCCACTCTCTACCGAAACTTGGCTGGCGCTCTTCAATACTTGACATTTACGCGTCCCGACATCGCCTACGCAGTCCAGCATATATCTCTCTACATGCACGACCCGCGAGAGCCACACTTCAACGCTCTAAAACGCATTCTCCGTTACATTAGAGGGAAAATTGATCATGGACTCCATCTCTATCGCTCTACAAACACCACACTCACGGCATATACCGACGCAGACTGGGCAGGTTGCCCAAACACACGCCGCTCCACCTCCGGTTTTTGTGTTTACCTTGGTGACAATCTCATCTCTTGGTCCTCCAAACGACAACCAACAGTCTCTCGCTCTAGTGCAGAAGCTGAATACCGTGGAGTCGCCAACGCAGTCGCTGAAACAATATGGATTCGAAATCTCCTTCTAGAACTTCAATGTCCCATCACCACTGCAACCCTCGTTTATTGCGACAACGTAAGTGCTGTTTACCTCTCTACAAACCCGATACAACATCAACGGACCAAACATGTTGAGCTGGATATCTTGTTTGTTCGGGAACGTGTCGCACTTGGTCAAGTTCGAGTTCTTCATGTGCCATCATCACACCAATATGCAGATATCTTCACCAAAGGCCTCCCAACTGAATTGTTCAATGACTTCAAATCCAGTCTTCACGTCACACGCACATGACGTTTTGACTGCGGGAGGGTATTATATTAGGAAACTATATATTCCTTCCCACAATTTAGGCAATCGTATATTAGCCTCCAACGGCTCTATTGCCCTCTGCTTTGTATATAATCCTTGATAGTGAATACACAAGACTCACCGATTCATTTTACATAATCCAATAAGGTTCTTATCACCGAGAAGGATATGCGGGTTGCTTTCCAATGTGTCAAGTTTATGCATCTTGAGCAACAAAATTTATTTAGTGGTGGTTTTGTAACGGACAAGACACTTTTAAGACTCTTTGGCACGGGACAATGCATTGTTCCCTTTACTTGTCGAGTTCCATACCAAACTATTTTTTTTTTTTGATAATTCAGAGTAAATCCCAGGCCTATGGAGAGGTCCAGACTAATCTCTGGGGAGGTGCAGCCCACGGATAGACACTCTTTCTGGGTATTCAAATGGGTTAAAAGAAAGGCCCATACTATATGGCCAAATAGGATAAATCTAGTTTGAGGGGGATCGATCCCTAACCTTAACCAATATGGCAACTCCTCCGTCAAGTGATCCATACCAAACTATCCTTTCATGATTATTCTTTCATGAGCTTTGAATTAGATTGCTTACAGCTTATTAAGTTGATCGAAGAAGATGAAGACCGGCCTTCCTTGGCAATTGAATTAGAATTACATCTTACACTTTCTACTTTTAGCTCTTTCTCTTTTTAGTCGGAATGTTGGCACATTTTAATCGGAGCTGATTCAGATATTTATTCTAGATCTTGATTTACTCGACTCATCTCTCCTTCATTTCGATCACAAAGTAAGTGAAATTCACGAAAGCCCTGAAGCTATTAGGTAATGAAGAACTTGTACTTGGTCTCTCTAGCATCTAAACAAAGCTTAAAGCAAAAGGCATTTATCCCACAGTTTCCACATCTTATAGAAACATAATCGAGTTTTTATTGAATCTTTCAAGGCCCTTTCATGTTTAAAATATAGGTAAAAGCACGATTAAAAATAGTAGTCTTTGGCGTCATGTAAGATGGAAATTATTGGATAAAATTTGAGTATTCTTGATATATGATGAAGTTTTCTTGTTTTCGTTTATCACTAAACTTCTTCAATGTTGCATAGATGCAAACTGTATACAGTTTTTCGGAAAGAGTTTAATAATGAGACTTTTTTTATTCCATTCCATTTATGTTGAGGACTTTTTTTATTCCATTCCATTCCATCAAGAAGGACGTGCCTTACCTAGGCTGGTTCTTGAGGTAAGGCACGACGTATTTCACAACGTCAGCTTGCGCCATTTGGAGGTGCTTTCCAGGGACACTGACAAACTTCACTTTTCCAGCAGCATCCAATGTTTTTAGACCAATCCAGTCCTCAGTATAGAGCTTTGTCTGGATAAGAATATGCATAGTTTAGAGTTGGTTAAATGATTACGAGGAAAAGAAAACGAAGCTAAGGATGTTTAAGGTTTTTCACCTGTTGAGGACGCAAGAGAGGTGTTGACGCTCCCTCCGGGTAATATCCAAACCAACAGCTTTCTTTAGGAATCACTACTGTATCACCTTGAAACTGTTTATGAAATGTAAAAAACAAAAAAAACAATGAGCTTATTAAACAATTTGGTTCCAAGATTTAAGTGAAATCTCAAAGGGTCATTGTTTTAGGCACCATGACTAGAACCAAGTTGCGCAAACTGGTGAAACGTGCTTTAAAAATGGAGCTCCTCTGGTTAGGCCTCTCGTTGTTGAGCTTTGGCAGATATTTGGAATGTGCTAAATACTCTGACATTTTCTGAGAAAGCAGACAACAACGCTTTTCTTTGGATTCTAGTATTTAAAGAATAGGAAAATGATAATAAGGATTAGGAAGAAAAAGGTTTTGAGTTTACGGTAGGTATTTTGATATAACCACTTGGAGCAATATGATCCTACAGAGTCATTAGAGGTGTTGTTAATTAATCTTGGTTTAATATTTGTATTCTGATTAGAGAAAAAGAAGAAAGAGAGAATGTATTACTTGAACATAGTCGGTGTAGACCTCTGTTCTTAGCAGCTGGCAATAAGCTGGAGGCTGTAAAACAGAGAAAGCCCATTGTTGTTGTTGTTGATGTTATTGTGTGGTTCAGACACAAAGATAAAGAGAGAGAGAGAGAGTAGAGAACTCACAGATTTCCCTCCACAGTTGGGGATGTCGGATATGCCAGCATGAGGACCTCCTAGAGAGACATAGTTGAGGACAGGAGGAGCATTGTCGCAGAACTCAATCAAGCCTCTAGCGACTAAGTTACCTTGAGACTGTGCAACAATGTTGTAACCTTTACTTAGCTCTTTCATCTGTTTCACTTTCTCACACGCTATACTCGCTTGTTGTGTAAGCGGCATGGACACAGAATCTTGTTCTCCATTTCCTATTTCTCTACAAGATCATTCAAGAGATAAAGATTTTTGCAAGATTATGATGTTGACACAAGAAAGAGAAATTAAGTTGAGTAATTACAAGCAAGAGCCAGGTGAGCCTGAGAGGTTGCTGAGGAGCTGTGTGAAGCTGCTCACTCCACCATTGGAGCATTGATCTTGAACCCTTGTTTCAGTCAAATTCATTATTGCATTTGGATCATTATTTTTTAGAACATAAAAAACAAGAACGACGAAGGATCTTTAGTTACCGTGAAAGAGAATGAATGGAACAGAGATTGATACCGGAATGAAGAAGAAGAAGAGTGACAAGGTTACAAGATGAGCAGATCGCTGGACACTCTTCTCCATTGAACAGCTCGGAGAAAAAATTGGAGGAAACTGAAGTGTACGTTTGATACAGACGAAAGAAAATCTATTACTTAGTTGGTTGGTGTATGGCTTTAGGTATAATAGTATAAAATACTCTAAACTGAAGAAGCAAGAAGATCTTTAAATTCTTCAGTGGGATGAAATGAAATCTCAAGATATAGTATGAATTACTCGAAATTGATTTTCACAATATTTGATATCCAACGTATATTAGTATGAGAATTTATGGAAAACTTTTTAAAATCTTTCAAAATTTTAGGATTTTAAAATTTCTATTTGTCTTGGTCTCTATTCTCTAGGAAGGGATAGCATCTAATCATATTAAACATTATTTATTTGGATAAAAGTGAACTAAACAATCCTCTAATATATTAAAGACCATACAGATTTGCTGACATGGCACGCTCACAAATTTTTGGGGTTATTTTTGATTTATTTAATTAAACATTATATTAAAGTCGGAAAAGGACGCGGACCCTACCGGGTCGGATATTGTTTTTTATCGAAACTTGATTTGATCCAGTAACGTATTGGGCTTTATCAAAACTCTTTAACACATGGGGTTTTTATACAATTCGATATTGATCTTTTATACTTTCCTTGCTAGCGCGTTGCCTTATTCGGAATAATTTTATGACATTTGATTTCATAAAATATCCCAAGACATACTGATAATCGTATCTTCATTACCATATCTCTCAGACTTTCCAATTTCCATGCAAAAACTCTAAAGTATGGCAAAAAATCCAATCATAAATTACGGCTTATAATTTTTTGACCATCCAATCATAACTGAATTAAAATATTTCCTTATTAGTCATCAGAATATTCAGATAATTCTGTGACCATCCAATCATAGATGTGATTAACAGTTTGTGGTTATCTCAGAATTGGTAAGAATAATATTTAGTCTTTAATTGCTCATAACTATCGATTTTGTTTTTGATAATCCTAAAGAAACGTCTACAATACACTTTATTCATCTATATAAACAAATCTCTTCTGACTGTGATGAACACAAAATTTCAATGTTTACCTTTTTATTATGTTTCGTTTTTATGTGTTCATTTTCCTTTATAAACATCTAATTCTTTATCATTTTTTTGATGCTACAGGTTCTTTCGTGAATCCCAAACCCATCTAGCTTTTCTTCCTTCCCGTCTTCTAATTCCAAATTATATTGATTAGTGATTACCAATGTTTGTTGTTGTGGTTTTATGTGTGATAAATGTGCTCGGTCGAATGTTATTGTGCTTTCTCTTGACGTGGATTGTGACGAACTTTGATGTACGTCCTAATGGTGGTCCTTTCAGTACTTCAGGGCACATTTACAAGATGGTATTTGACTCTGGCATTAAACCAGGGAATTTTACTGAAATTCATGAAGGGAGGCTCAATCCTGATTTGTTTACTCGGTAAGTTATCAATATTACATCTATATTTGTAGTTCGTTGAAGGACGTGATGACATGATTGAGAGATGTTATCACTTATTGTTACAGAAACGAAGGCAAAAGAGTTAATCTTTCTGATCACGAAGACAGTGATGAGAAGCTTATTGGAGATTTCGAATACCACCAGGAATTAGCTAAAGAAAAAAAGAACACTCATCCCTGTATTCTAATATTCTATTAGGTATTACAAATTGTAATCTACTATTGTTTCTGTTAACGAATGTTGTCTAATACTCTGGTGTTGTGTGTGTGTTTACCTAATTAAGGATGTGGCCAATACATGGAATTGAGATGTTCTCTTTTGGAACATTTAAGATCTGTTCCATCCTTCATGTAAAAAAAAAATCTGATCTGCATATTTTGAATGTTATTTTTGAAATTTGTTTGGAACTCTTAGACGAACGTAAGACGGGTGTTTTTGATGTGTCAATAATTTTGGTTAGTGCTGCAAAATCCTTTGATGCTCCGATAAAGGTTAGTAGAAATGTGTCAAGAAGTATTTATCAAAAACAATGTGTCAAGAAGTACATAAACAGAATTAATTTGATTTGTCTTAATCATTTTTTCAGTTTGGGCTTGGTGTCATTCTTGGTATGCCCTTAAGACCAATGTCTAATATAAACTCAATATAATGCTTTTCGATATTATATGAACATTAGACATTACTTTTTTTGCTTTCCTTTAGTTATCTATAAACTCTTTTGATGATTCTAAAACATAGGGAATCCTTAGCGTGGAGTATTCAATCCCTGAATACGTAACCGTAAGTCATTTCGTTGACTCGCTTTAACCATCGCACAAAAAATAACTTTTCTTTTGTGAAGGAATACATAGTAGCAGCGAAACCGTTTATCTTTTTTTTTGTTAAATCGTTTATCTTTTTGAGTTGTTCAAAAAAAAAAAGTCGGAGAATGTTGGGATTTATGCAAGTAAATCGTCATGGTACGTGTAGACTATAATCAAGATTTCGCATGGCTATTTCTGTTTCTTCTTGAAATGTATTGACAAGTGGTTTCAGTTTTACAGCTTTCCTTTATGCCGTCTGGCACAAGTTATCCTTTTGTGTGTCTATATAGCTTCAAAGCTTCCTTCTACGAGAAGTGATTATGTATCTGATATCTCTGTCCAAATCCTTGAAGATTGAAATTGGCGGGATTGAAATCTGGTATTGAAGTACGTTGTTTCTTTGCCTCCATATATTGTAGATTGTGGCAAGTCCTTCGATCTCATGGCTTTGACGGGGCGACGTTGGAGCTTCCTCTGATCCACGAAAGTAATTCTGTCCAGCGATCTTTCATACCGGATTTTACCATAATAATGTCGAGCACTTACATCTTAGTGACTAATATGTTCACAAGTTATAATACATGCATGCATGTGTTACAATTTATTATGTAAGTCTTGCTCCTTTGCGTATTGAAATGCTGCCATTTTTATTATAATATGATTTTGATAAAACATGTTTTTTTTTTTTTTTTTTTTTTGATAAAACATGTGTCCCATTTAATATATAAGTCTTATCCCTTTGCATGTAAAGAATGTAGAATCATAATTGATAATTCATAATAACCTTATATGGTTTGAAAACGTTAGAAATCTAGAATCAGAATCCATAATAACCTAATCCCTTTGCATATTGATTACGTAACTAATAAGCAAGTTGATGTCGTTGTTATTTGGGAGTGGAAGATATCCTAAGTATGTAACTCAACCGAAAATGGTAACATTATGATATACAAATTGATTTCATGCATTTTGTGGAGTAGGATTTTTTTTTTTTTTTTTTTTTGAAAAGCTTTTTAGATCATGTCTTTAATACAAACAATTATGGCTGAAAATCTGCAGAATCATTGATTTGCACCGATAAAATTTGGAAGGGAAAATTGTGTAACCATAATGTTTTTGGGAATTTATGGGAATCGTTTTTTTTTTTACATAAAATTTGATGGCTATTGATTTTTCTATTTGATTTCTTGATTCTTGGTCATACCTTCTAAAGAAGGTTGGCTTTGCTAAATTATTTTTATTTTCTAAACGGTTTTGAAGATTATATGTAGGATTTTCAAGAAATATTTATGGTAGAAAATAAACATATTTACTTATTTTGGCAGAAAGTTTGTGGAATCAAAATTTTTTTGGAAAGTAATACAATATTTTAATACGATTACAAAAGTAGTACGATTTTGTACAAATATTTAAAATACAGACAATATTTTAAGGTTTTGAGGTTGTTTTAAATTTGCTTCAGTTGGTCTTTTTAATTATTTATTGATTTTAGATTTGCGTTTATTTGTTTCATTGAGTTTAATTTCCTATCAATAAAGAATAATTCTTAATATCATGTTCAGTTGTTTTCTGTGGAGACAGGTTGCTCAACGGAGAGGCTAAGAGCTCTCTTGATAATGTTGCCATTTTTCCAGTCAATTGTGTGGTGTCAATCTTACATAACTTGCAGGATCCACAAAACTGCCATAAGAAAAAACACTCTTTTTTCAACTAAGCAATAGAAATCAAAGAAAGGTGTATATATTATTTTAGGCTTCGAGAGGGCAATTGATATGATTTCAAAAGGGGAACCGGTGGATTATAATAAATGGATTTTTTTAGTGTGTTCATGTTCACATAAACTTTACAAACTTCAATTTTGCTGAAAATTAGCAGAATCATATTTTGCATAGACCTTACAATTTTTTTTTGGAAACATATTTTAAGTATTCTGGATATTTGTCAATCTATGTTACACAAATTAATTGCCAAAAAAAATCATTGACTCACATTTACGGCGAAAGATTTGTTAATCAGTTTTTTTTTGTGTGAACATTGAAAATAGTTTGTCTTAGCGATTTTTTTTAAACATTTGGAAAACAACATTTCCACTTTTAATATGTTCACGGGAACTTTACAAACTTAAATTTTGGTGAAAAAATTAGGAGAATTATATTTTGCATTAAAACCTTACAATATTTTTTTGGAACAATATTTTGAGTATTCTGGATATTTTTCAATATATGTTGCACAAATTAATTGTAAGAAAAACTCTTTGACTCACATTTACGGCGGAAGATTTGCTAATTAAGATTTTTGGGTGAGAACATTGAAGAATAGTTTGTCTTAGCGATTTTTTTATAAAAAATAGGAAAACAACTTTTCCACTTTTAATATGTTCACGGAAACTTTACAGACTTAAATTTTGGTGAAAAATTAGCAGAATTATATTTTAAAAACCTTACAATATTTTTTTGGAGAAGTATTTTGAGTATTCTGGATATTTTTCAATCTATGTTGCACAAATTAATTGCAAAAAAGTCATTGACTCACATTTACGGCTGAAGATTTGCTAATCAGGTTTTTTTTTGTGAGAACTTTGAAGAATATTTTGTCTTAGCGATTTGTTTTAAAACATTTGGAAAACAACTTTTCGACTTTTCATATGTTCACACGAACTCTACAGACTTAAATTTTGGTGAAAAATTAGCAAAATTATATTTTGCATTAAAAGCTTACAATATATTTTGGAAAAAGTATTTTGAGTATTCTGGATATTTGTCAATCTATGATGCACAAATAAATTGCAAAAAAAGTCATTGCCTCATATTTACGGCGGAAAATTTGCTAATCATATTTTTTTTTTTGAACATTGCAGAATAGTTTGTTTTAGCGATTTTTTTTTAAACATTTGGAAAACAACTTTTCGACTTTTCATATGTTCATGGGAATTTTACAGACTTAAATTTAAGTGAAAAATTAGCAGAATTATATTTTGCATTAAAACCTTACAATATTGTTTGGAAAAGTATTTTGAGTATTCAAGATATTTGTCAATCTATGTTACACAAATTAATTGCAAATTAATCTTTGACTCACATTTACGGCGGCAGATTTGCTAATCATTTTTTTGGTGAGAACGTTGAAGAATAGTTTGTCTTAGGGATTTTTTTTTCAAACATTTGGAAAACAATTTTTTCAAATTTAATATGTTCACGGGAACTTTACAGACTTAAATTTTGGTGAAAAATTAGCAGAATTATATTTTGCATTAAAACCTTACAATATTTTTTTGGAAAAATATTTTGTGTATTCTGGATATTTTTCAATCTATGTTGCACAAATTAATTGCAAAAAATCATTGACTCACATTTACGGCGGAAGATTTGGTACTCAGTTTTTTTTTGTGAGAACATTGAAGAATATTTTTAATGTCTTAGCAATTTTTTTTATACATTTGGAAAACAACTTTTCAACTTTTATTTTACATTGGAACCTTACAATATTTCTTTAAAAAGGTATTTTGAATATTCCGGAAATTTGTCAATTTATGTTGCACAAATTAATTTCAAAAAAAGTCACTGACTCACATTTACGGCGGAAGATTTGCTAATAAGTTTTTTTTTGTGAGAACATTGCAGAATAGTTTGTCTTAGCGAATTCTTTTTTAAAACATTTGGAAACCAACTTTTCAACTTTTAATATGTTCACGGGAACTTTAGAGACTTAAATTTTGGGGAAAATTAGCAGAATTATATTTTACATTAAAACCTTACAATAATTTTTTGGAATCGTATTTTGGTATTCTGGATATTTGTTAATCTATGTTGCACAAATTAATTGTAAAAAAAAAAATCATTGACTCACATTTACAGCAGAAGATTTGCTAATCAGATTTTTTTGTGAGAACATTGCAGAATAGTTTTTGTGATATATTTCTATTATATTATTTGAGATGTACATTTGTATGTTGGAAATAAGGTGCAAAGAGTCATATTCTTTGCATTGCATACAAATTATTCAATATTGTAAGTGTTAGCCAAACCTTACAATATTTTTTACTCTTTGCATTTAAATGAATTTAAGAATTATATTATCAATAATTAAAGTGTTAGTCTCTTTGTCAATTGTTTCTCCATTTTTGTTGTTCATTGATGATGAATCTGTTATGTTGGTTGTTATAAATGATTTCATAATAAACAAAACACAACATATAAACAAAATATTAATCAGATAGGAAAATTACACCTCAGCTTCTGTACCAAGTTCTAAAAATCTTTATGCTTATTTGTTCAATATAAATTTCAAATTTCTACGTAAATCTTAAAAGTTCACAATTCACCCGCGCATTAGGCGCGGGCAATCATCTAGTAACACCTCTGAAACTTAACAAAATTGGTGAGTATCAAATTTAAAATAAAATACTTGGATTTAGATTATTAACCAATTCTTTTAAACAATCTAAAATTATGGTACAACTCAAATTAATTTGTAAATTTGTTAATATACATAAGTCATCTTATATACACATAGGATAATTATAACTCTCAGCGTTAATGTAAGTTTCCAAAACATTTTAGCTCCAAAGTGTATCGTTATATGATCTTCTCTTTTAACAGTTCTAAAGTTCCTAACTAAAATATATGTTCTCAACTCAAATTTATTATATCACATTCCCTCTATGTTCTAATATCATTATCTTTTATCTATGTCAGGATGCATATATATGTTACCAGAGAACATGTCAAACATTATGAATCTCAACTACCTCGAGGAGAATGGAGATTTATTCAATCCATTGCTGTGTTGAAAGTATAGCGAGACAGAATGGAGAATTCTTTTGCTTCCTATATTTTATCTATTAAGATTAGCAGAATCACAGCAAACTTATACATTCTTTCAGTCCATTAACCTTTTACTGGTTTGTACCTATTTTCTAAAGTTGGAAATTGTGTTTTAAGAGAAAAATAGAGGTGTTAGTGTACAAACCTTATTCTCAGAATGATGGGATTCATCTTTCATTAATCTTGTGTTGAGATCATTCAAACGCACATAAACTCCAATTGATGTGGAAAACTATGGATACATTTGGAGAAAACATTGCCACTGCAAAACTGAAATTAACTAAGATATTGTGATAATATGTTCATTAATGATTAATGTGGCCTAAGTTCAGTTAAACATCGGTGAATTGCAAATTAGAAGAAATAGAACCTGAGCTGGAGACCTAAGTTCAGTTAAACATCTCGACCTGAATTGCAAATTAGAAACTGAATCTCGAGCATCTCCAAACCGGTAGTAACTGATTTCTGCATGTCGTGGATTCAATTCAAACTGATTAGAACAAAGTTTCTATCGGAGATGAACAAGCGTCGAAAAAGATCCGGAGAAGAAGATTCTGGAACTTCTCACGGAAACTGAAGAAGAAGAGTTCAATTCCAAAGATACAGAGAGATGGTGTTCGTAAGAGAAAACGGAAGAAGCAATGGAAATTATTATATTGATCTTATGTTAGTGTTGTCCATTGTACTGTTTTTAATAAGTTTTCTTAAAAATGATACACATATTACAATCTTAGTAAGAAATTTAATCATGTGTATAGAATCTATAGATACATCACTGTATAAGTATATATTATATGTCCAGTTTTACTTTACAACATTCGGCTTGAGTCTCTGGCTCAATATAAAAATGAAGCTAATTTTTATTGTTTTATTGTCAAAATAAATCTTCTCTGGATCAAATTTTGATCTGTGTATTTTGAATATATTGTTGCTAACCTGTGTGAAGAGATTGATCTTGACAAAAAAAAAAAAAAAAAAAAAATAGTTTATCCCTTTTTGAATCCAAATAAAAGCTCCAAATTTCTTTGTTTTCATATCTAACTACTGAAAACAGCAATATAAACAAATGTTGTCACAACAACATTATAACCAAACTTTAAAACAATATCCAGTTTTAAAAATTAAAGGTTCACAAATTAAATTAATTCAAAGGTTAGCAACATCACGGGTGAGAACCAACATTCTTTTAAATCCAGGTTTTTCCCGAGAAACATAAAAATAATCGGATCTGATCAAAACTGAAAATTTGTAATGTTGATTTTAACATGTCTCATAGACAACTTTACAAAAGAAGAGAAAAAAATGATATGGGTTAAACAAATAAATCTCATTCAAATAGTTGAGGCTTAAAACAAATAAATCACAACAACATTTTTAATCAAATTTTGAAACAATATCCAATTTTAGAAACCTAATGTTCACAAATTGAATTAATTCAAAAGTTAGCAATATTACGGGTCAGAACAAACATTCTTTTAGATCCGGGTTTTTCCCGAGAAACATAAAAATGATCGGATCTGATCAAAACTGAAAATTTGTAATGTTGATTTTAACATGTCTCATGGACAACTTTACAAAAAAAAAAAAAAAAAAAAAAAAAAAAAAAAAAAGAGAACAAAAAATGATATAGGTTGAAACAAACAAATCTCATTCAAATAGTTGAGGTTTAAAATATGATAAAAAAAATATATGTTATCATAACAACATTTTAATCAAATTTTAAAACAATATCCAGTTTTAGAAACCTAATGTTCACAAATGAAATTAATTCAAAAGTTAGCAATATCATGGGTGAGAACCAACATTCCTTTAGATCCGGGTTTTTCCCGAGAGACATAAAAAAGATATCTGATCAAAACTGAAATTTGTAATGTTGACTTTAACATGCCTCATGGACAATTTTACAAAAGAAGATAAAAAATATATATATATATCAAGTTGAGAAGATATTATTCTATGTTTCATCGGTACTGGTTACGATTAACTTCAAACTAAAAAAAAATTGATTCGATTATATCGTTCTGTCGACAACACGTCAAAATTTAATGCAGTGATCGTGAAAATTAAATTAACAATACCAATATAATCAATAATTATCAATCTCATCAACGAAAAAAAAACACATGTTGGAACAAAACTTATCTCATGAAGACAATAATAATTTCTTCTCAACAAAAATTCATCATTTTTACCGTTATAATTTCTCATCAACAAAGTTCATCAATAAGCCAAATATAATATATAACCCAAGAATTAATGATCAAATATTTATTTTATCTAACACTTAGATAATTTAATATTAATTCATCAATGTATATCACAAACATACAATAATTTACATAATTACAATATGAATATTTTTTAGGTCTAAATGTCTCCGGATTGCCCGTCAAACATACAAGCAAGAATTGTAATTACGAAATCTTAAATTAATTCACTCAAAAACATTTATATGGAACATCTACAATATATATTTTATTTTGCAGTTCAGTTGATTCTGATCATCTTAAAACAGTTCTAAAGACGAATTAAATTAATCTTATTTGAGTTCTCTGATTTCGCAGGCAAGTTAAAATCCAAGGGTTGGTACATGGAAGGAAATTTCGAGAGCTTAGTGGTTTACCTGACCTAGAGATCAGAGTCGCAAGGCTACGCCGGGAGAGACATAATCGATTTTGCTGGAGGCATCTGACTAGAGTATAAGAGGATCCAAGACGAAGAGAACTACAAGCCTTTACATTAGGTCAGACCCCGAAAACTCAATTTTTGATTCATTAAGATTTCATCATTTCCAGAAATTCCAAAATCATAATAATTCTAGAGACTCTTTAGTTGAAAAATGTGTAATTATCTAAGCGGAGAATGCGATGTGCTTGAAGGAAGAAGAAGAAATAGATAATCAAAAGCCATGTCAAAGGAGGAAGAAGGTCGGTGAAGAAGAAACAGAAAACTGGTTAAACGACGATGTTCGGCGGATTTACAAATTTTTGGTTACCTGTTCGGTTAACCTAAACTGAACCAAATCGATTTCAGAACATAATAATACAATCAAACTTATAGATTTAGGTAACATAAAAGAATATTGGTTCTGTTTTATGATTTGTCCATGTGAATTAACTTTCCGAAATGGAAATAACGAATAGGGGTTGTCAAATTTGAAATATTATATAACATTATAACTCTTCAAATCAAACCAATCAAACCCGTAAAACGACACATATTTATGTTATATTATTCAGATTTCGATATCGGTTTAATTTTGTTCTCTCTGGGTCAAAATCTAGCTTCAAATAGTTAGTAGAAATTGTGGTAATGTTTAAGTAGATACACATAAGGAATCAATTGTGGTTTCGAAAACTCTTTACAACTTTTGGCCCCAGAAATTGTTGATGCAATAAGAAAAATTCGAGATGAGCTCCAACGAGAATCCAACTTTCATAAAAGACAAACTACATTTGAGTCATATTTTACTAAATTGCCTTAGATATATATGCCTTAGTTTTATAATTATTATCTTAGCCTATTGTTGGGACTATATTTTTACATAGGAATTTCAAAAATATTATTGTTTTATCATCTTATCGCATTATGCTATTTTTTACATTGGCCCGAGTTGGAATCGGAGAAATTTATTATCTTATAGTGTTTATTGTTTTATCGAGTATTGTTTTATAGAGGTTCTACTGTAATCGGTTCAATTTTTAACTCACCCAAATTTAACATTAATGATCGCATATTTATTTCATCTCATCCTTGGATAATCAAAATAACACTAATTCATCATTATATATCACAAACATATATACTATTATTTACATAATTGTGTTAATAGTTAAAATGATCTTATAAAAATCACAACATCCTGTGCTTCCCAAGCACGGGTCAAGATCTAGCTGGTATAAACGGATGGAGAAGGATAATCACCAACTCCGAAAATACAACAAACAAACATTCATCAAAGTCAATTAAACTATACATCAAATTCACATCTACTAAAGCATAATACAAACACACATACCTCAATAAACTCCTCGAAATGCAATTCGAATTATCAAGTCTCAGACTCCAAATTCTAAATTCACGACCTCTTTCATCTTAGGAGCAATATCAATCCGCGATTCGACCAGTATGTAGTTACAACAGAATAAGAGAAAAGAGGATCTTCAATTTGTTTGAGACACAATCTCGATTAACAATTTAGGGTTCGGTTTGTAAACGGCTCCCAAATTCGAAACTTTGATTTACAAGTACGAGTAAAAAACAAAACGATGTCACTTTACTTAGTAAGACATCTAATACCATCAGGTCCATTCAATTTTGAATCCGACCCATTTAAAAATCGAAAAATGAGCCCAAAATATCAATAATCAAAATTGTTTTTGTTTGTTTGTCAGCCCAACAATAATTTCAATAACCCGTGCTGTGGCAGCACAGGTCAAGATCTAGTTAAACATTATTTATTTGGATAAAAGTAAGCTAAACAATAACATCTCTGAAACTTAACAAAATTGGTGAGTATCAAATTTAAAATAAAATACTTGGATTTAGATTATTAACCAATTCTTTTAAACAATCTAAAAATATGGTACAACTCAAATTAATTTGTAAATTTGTTAATATACATAAGTCATCTTATATACACATAGGATAATTATAACTCACAAGATTACAGCATGTGTAATTTTTAACTTTACTCTTTTTAAAATCTTGACATGTGTATTGAAGAGAAAAAGAAAAAGAAAAAATACTTACAGAATTAAAAAGATGTTAAAAAATGAAAAAGAACCCTAATTAAAATCTGTTAAAAGGGAAATTTGTTTTTAAAATAACCACAATCATCAACGAAAAATAAAATAAATAATCTTAAAGCAAAAGTTTAAACCATTACGGAGAAAGGAAAATATATATTTTGCATGCCACATTATTACAGGAAATGTTCCATATTCTAACGAATAAAAGAAAAAAATTATATTTGCCATTTTTCGTTTTCTTACAAAACCCAATATATAATAAGCTACGAGGTGGTTGGCCTGCGCTTTGTGTAGGCATGAGATGTTTTTGGAAAAATAAAACATTTAAAGCTAAAAATATTATTTTTGATATTTCAAACATTACAATATTTTTAAAAAAAAACTGACACATAAAGAAAACTATCAAAATATGGTCATTAAAATAAAATAGTCTAAATTTTCACGTCAAACCAAATGTTTTACAAATACTTTTTATAACATACCATAATTAGTTAATTATATTTTTATACTTTTCAAACCTAATTTTTGTTATTTGGGTGTAGTGGATAAAACCATCTTAGTTAATTCAATTTTATTTTCATAAAAGACCAAACCTCAACAATCTATTCTTCTACTTTATCGTCTACGACACATCTGTCTCTTTCTGATTTTTATTTGTTTTCGTCTTTATCTTTCAATTTTTTTTATCATCCTCGCCTTCTCATTACTATTTTCTTATTGATATTCTTCACACCCTTTTTTTTTCATCTGAACTTTTATAAAATTTTAACTGGTGTTACACAGTAACCAAAAGACAACAAAGGGGGATAAACCCAAAACACGACGGACGAAACAGTCTCCGTAAACAAAGCCGAGGGAGGAAGATTAAATCCCCGGAAAGAAAGCCCAAAAAATGAAAAAAAACTACAACAATTAGAGCTAAAATCCTCCTCAAACCAGACTAAAACTTCAACAGATAAAAGCAATTAGCATCAGAAGCCTTTAGCACAGCCGGAGCAAATGACATGGTGAAATTGACCTTTAGAAGAACCACTTGAACTTACCTGAAACCTCTGTCATCGATGATAGAGCCAAAACCACACTAAGAAGCACCACCCCACCAAACCGAAACACGAACCGAGAAGAACAGAACCAGAAACTAATCTCTTCTCCAAAGGACTGCTAACCTTGTTCCACATAATAGCAGGATCGATGCCATTTGGAAGGAACACAGAACGATAGATCTAGATCCACAGATCTGAACCCCAATTGAAATAAAACTTTTCTAAGATGCTGAGAAACAGAGAGGAGAAGGAGGAAAAGGCTACAGAGAGACAAGTAAACAAACTAATCAAGAAGAAAACTCAGCTCCGGTGCTATCTAAGCCACCGGAGCCGACTGACGCCGGCAAAATCCTAGATCTAGATCTAGAGAGAAGTTGGAGCAAAGCGGACGAAATGGAACTGTGTGTCTTCACACCCTATAACTCTCTTTTCTTAATTTTCTTCATCTTCATCTTCTTTGTCCTTTTTTTTAAGTTTTTTAATTATGCATTTGTCTTTTTGACTTTTTATTGTCTTTGTTATAATTTGTCTTGTATGTGTCATTTTGTTCGGCTTTTTGTTCATTTTTTTTTTAGTTTCATAATTTATTTTTTCTTTTGATTTTTATTCGCCATTGTCATAGTCATCGACTCATAGTCCTCTTCTTTTCCTATTTTTTCTTCCTCATCTTTTCACTTTTTCTCTCATAATTTATTGCAACATTCATTTTCTCAAACCTCATATTCTTTCAATTTCTTTCGGTTTGTCTTTGTCTTCTCCATCTTTTATTTCGTCTACGGCTATTATTTTTCTTCTTTAACTTCTTCTTCTCCGATTTACTTTTGTATTCTTCTTCTACATCTTCGCTATCTTTGATTTTTTCAACTTATTCTTAATTTCATCTCTTCTTATTTTACTCCATTATAAGTTGTTCATTGTCATTTTCTTCCGATACTTCTTCTTCTTCTTTCCTCTTCTTGTTTATAGCTTTCGTCTTCTTCAATTTCTTCTAAATTTTTTTTTTTTTTGGTGGTAAACTTTTTGGTAATCCATTTGGCTAATGAATTTATCCGCTAAACCCAAAAATATTAATAAAGTTAACCCATTAGTTTATACGGGTAAAAAGAATTTATCTAAATCTATGAAAAATGAGGAAGGCCGTAAGATTAAAATTCATTTTGGGCTCATCTCATCGCATTATTATCACACTGAATAATTAAGGTACATTAAACGCACTCTCAACTAGCATCAGAAGGAGATTAGCAGATAAGCTATGGTCAACAATGAATCCTGCTATCGATTCCTCTCCTATTGTCACCAGTTTTACTTTGGCCAAGGTCTCTTTGCTTTTCTTTTTTTTTTCTTTTTTTTCCGTAAATTAAAGATTCAAGGAGTATAATCGTGCTATGTATGATCTTCTTCTGCGCAGATTACAGACATGGAGAGCATGTGTTAGGACCTCGGTGATCACCGTTTGACAGAAGTCTTTATGGAGTGATCACCAAGGTCCTTACACAAATTCTCCATGTCTGCAATCTGTGCAGACAAGAGCATACATTTACTAGATTACACCCATGAAAATCCTAATCTAAAAAAAAAAAGAAATAAAGGAAATAACAAAGACACCTCGGTGAAAAGAAGGAGAGGAACCATCGGTAGCAGCATCCATTATTTTGATGGTAGCTTATTTGCTACTCTGGTTTGCCTTGCGAATGTGTTTTGTGTGCCTTTATAGGATTGGAATCACAGTGATGGACCCAAAATGGATACAATCTTCTATATGGCCTTCCATATAGGCCATACCCAATAACTCGTTGAGATGTTGACACTTAAGATATTTTTCATTTATTAGATATGCTAATTTTGTTTACCTAAACCACTATGATTCTCAAGATATCATATATCAATCTTCCGTGTCTTGATGAGATATGGACACATTGATGAGTATTAAAGTTTATTAGATACGCTAATTATTTTTAAGCATAATGATTAGGACATTATATTATATAAACTTGTGCGTGGTGACGAGATCGCAACATGTATATTTTCTTGAGATTTTTTTGGTTACGCATGTATCTAATAAGGACATGTTGTTGGGCCCGGATTTGTCACCTAAATCCAATCTACTAAAGGCCCATTTAAAGTGTCTTCGATCTGAAAGCCCGCTCATAATAAGCCCATAAAGTCTCGTACAAGGCGTCATCGAGTTGAAGCCAAGTGAGAGCTTGATGTTACGACTCAGTCAAGAGGTTGAGCGTGATCCCAAAAAGTCTTGAGGTTAGTTCAATAGAAGAACTATGTAAAGGCTTGATCCCCCGACAGGGTACGAAGGCAGCTCACTATCGAGTTCAACCACCTCCTTACTTAAATATAATATACTACGAGCTGAAGCCATCCTTCCTTGTCTTCATATTTACTTCTTTTTTATTTTTTGTTGCGCAAAGCCTCTATTGTAACCAACTCCGTTTATTCAATAAAGATACATATTTTTATTACTTTTTTGATTCATTACGTCCACGCACAACAACACAAGTAAACTTAACTCGACATACAAACCTTACCCTAGTCGGGCTCACGCGAAAAACCATCCAAAACAATCGTACGATTTCCTCAAACGAATTACGACATAGATCTTTTAGAACGATCTCTGACTTATGAGCTAAGGTCTACAAATGAACCATCAAAAGTGTCTGGCTAGACTAACTAACTTAAACCTAGTCAAATTTGTGAAGGTAAAGAATGACTTACACTTAAAACCCAATCATAATACACCAACTCGATGACAAAACACTTAGTCAAAATTCGATAATAAAACAAAGTTTTTATCCGATCCGCAATCGAACTCCAGTTTGAGAACATACAAATTCGATGTGAAACACTTGTCGAAATTCGCATATTAAAACAAGATATCTTCCCAACCCGCGAACGAGCTTCGGCTCGATATCATGCGGAATCGACTAAAAGTATTTGGTCGAACAACGCGAACAAATAAAGCACTAGTTCGATCTATGGTCAAACTCAAGCTCCATAATTCGAAAAACAACTTGGAACAAAACAAACAACAAATTCCAAGACGCAAACTAGCTAAAGACTTAGCATACAAAAAGGCAAAGGCCAATAGAAATAATGACTAAGTTCAAACAAAAATCAAACAAAAGCATAAAAGATTAAAGCCCTCCCAAGCAGGAAGTCTTAGAAGTTCAATATATGGTCAAACTCAAGCACGACAATTTGAAAAAAAAAAACTTTAAATAAAACAAACGATAAGTTCCAAAACCCAAACCATCTAAAGACTTAGCATATAAAAAGGCCAAAGGCCAAACAATAATAATGACCAAGGTCAAACGGAAATCAAACAAAAGTATTAAGGATTAAAGCTAGGCACCAAGTCTTTAAAGATTACTGAAAGAAAGGAAATAAAAAGCAGTAGAAGGAGTGATCCTTAGTCAGCTCCTCGTCTGCGATCAGCGCCTCGCCATCTTTCTCGAGCTCGCCATCCTTCTCAACCATCTACTCCAACGTTCTCCTTGTCCTTCTCAGCTTCGGCCGCGTACCCAACCCGTATCAGGGACTGACCACCAAGAGAAGCACTAACCAATGAAATGTTAATCCCAAACTGATACAACCCCTTTGGTGCATGCGTAATCTTGTTAATCTCCATAAGGACTGATCCTTCGGACAGCTGCAGCATCTTGAACTTCCCCAATGAGAAATCAGAAACAGCCTTGGCCTTAGCCTCTGCATCAAGCTCCAGCACCCTTTTCTCCCAATTCGAGACTTCCACTTCCAAGGTAGATTATCCAGTTATGAGATTATGGATCAAAAGGAGATTTGCAGTAGCCTCTTGGACCGATATCTTGGCATCAGTATGCTAATTTTTTTACCCATATATCCTTGAAGGACTGCACGAATATGCTATACTTCATAGAAAGCTGATGGTAAGTTGCATGAGCTGTGAGACGAAGCGAGTTGTCATTTACGGTAACAAGATCTTTGTTCTGCTCGCTGAGAAAATAAGACAACTCTATTGTCAAGTAACTCTGGCCTTGAGCGTCCTTCAGCTGAGCAGCCAAAACCTCACAGCGACGTTCGAGATCCAATATGCTAGCAAGCTTTTTCTCCGTCTCTTCCTCTCGAGATTGAGAACACTTCACCTTGTCAGCTTGCTGATGGTACTTCTCATGTCAGCTGGAGCAGTATCCTTCATTCGCTGCTCGACAATCACCACATACTTGTTGTTCGCTTCCATAGCCTGAAAAAGGACATAACAAACAAAAAAACAGTCAAAACGAGCACCTACTCAAATAAAGCAAAACATAAAACGAAAACGAATGAAGTTTACACTCGCATTTTCCATTGCCATATCGAGATAAGCCTCTTTCTCCGTCATCTTTTCCAATAGCGGAAGAGCACAATCGGTTTCTTTGAAGTGGCATTGCAAGTAACCTACGCTACCACGATCCCCCAAAATTAGACCATCGATCGGGTTCTCGAGTTTTCCAGTAAAAGACCTCCCATTCGAGCAGGAACTGTTGGAAGAAGCTCTGGCAATCTCAATTATTATCATGTTGGTCCTTGGCCTCTTGCTCTGACGATGGCCGCTGCCATTACTTTCTGTATCGCAAGAGTGCGAGCTCAGAAAAGCGATATTATCCTGATTAGCTGAGGCATTCCTCAAAACCAGCATAAGCAACAAAAAGCTGATTCTCGGTTTCAAAATCTCGAACTGCATCAAGAATAGTAGCTGCACTCTCCTTCACATTGTCTCCACCTTCAAGATGGATTCGCGAACTCTCGCCCATGGGATGGTTTCCGAAAGCTTGCTGCTGCTCGCGTAAAGTTAACCTCCAAGACATCTTGCGTTGAAGTGGAACACTTGCGATCAAGCTGCTGTTAGGGACTTGGCGAAGATTATCTGCTGAAAACATGAGCTAGAAATTCTACAAATACAATAAAAGATATCTTGATTCAGCAGAACCTATCTATCGAAGTATTACCTTATTGAGAATGAGTTCAAGTTCGAGAAGCTAAAGCTTGAACGATTCGTGCTGGTAGGGGATTCTCTGGAACGACTGGTCATGCCTGCAGATTCTCGTAAGCCCACACAATCCTTTGCAGGATAAACGAAAACCAAAGATAAGATGCTTTACGAAGAGCCTCGGTTCGAGCTCGCAGTTCTACGTCAAAACGAATTCGGTGAGGCACTACTGCAAAACAGTTCAAAAATGAATTTTTGTTAATTGATATACCATTTAAGGATTGAAAGAATTGAACGATGTTATATTCTATCCTAACAAAAACTACACGCCCCGACTTTAGGCCGTCTTTTGAAGTCAAAGTATCATACTGAAGTTCGATCGATAGAGAAAAAGAACGCTGTTTTCTCCCCGTCATCGTTTCTCGCCGGCATACCCTCTAAAACCTTCCCATTCGTCCGAGGAGTAACATAAAAAGACCCTGTTTGTACCGAGTATCCCTTCAGAACATCTGTTGAACCTTCAAAGCTATTACTGGACGGAGAAAGTTCGGAGTGAGTTGAGGCAAAGCGATCTTCAGAACCACAAGATCTCGAGAAGGAAGACCATTAACGGAAAACTTAATCCACATGCAGCAAAGTATTGGAAATAAGCATAACCATACCCGGGCCGGACCCTCTCCACCGATTCTCGCTTCTTTGGAGCCCGAATCACCATGCCGTAACCCTTTTGAAAGTCTTCGATTTGCTCGAGGAAGATGTTCGATCGAGGATGCGAATCAAAATGATCATCTACGGGATAACCATTGTTATCAAGAACCAGAGTTTTCTTGTATGCAGACATCAAAGTATCAAAAACCAAATTCGATAAAGGAAACAATGAAGTCGATTTGAGCAGAGAGAGTTTGAAAGTTTTCCCGAGGAAGTGAAAGAAAATATCGGAATCTCAATCGAATAAGGAAAGAGCTTTTCTAATGCCTAAAGGAAAATGAAGAAGAAAAGAAAAATCCACATTCACCAAGACCCAAGCCCGGCCCGGCCCGGCCGGCACGGCGGCGGCGGCGCGCGCGCGTGTGTGGTTTTTTTTTGCATAATGGCCCCCTTTCTCTCAAGGTCCATAGTCTCCCACTAAATGCTATTGAACATTGTATGGAAATGTCTATATTTAAACAAGAGGAAAAAGTTCCTTCTTTCCAATGTGGGACAAAATGAAGTACTCCTTCATTTAACTCACTTAACTTTCTCATTCATTTTACATGAGCCTAAGCCCATTTCTTTTCACACTTGTCCACAATTTTATTCAGCCCATTTGGCTTAAAAATTTGGTTCCAACAATCCCCCACATGAATAGAAATGACTCTAAAACATATGCAGACTCTACTAACTCGAAAGACTATACATGCAGACTCTACAGACACTGACAGAAGGACTTTCGAGAGTATAGGCGAAAATTAACTGTGTATGATGTAGTAGCATATTTCAGCCTTGAACTAATCATTGTTAATAACTGTCGGGTTTACTTAGCCAGGAGGTGAACATGATGTCTTGAACCACCCGGATGTTTATGTAAACCGAGACAACAGCTATAACCCAGCTTCATTTCCTCGTAGAACTTAGTTCTCTATTGCGTTCATTGTGGCCTTGAACTTTTCCTGGTTGATCATGAGTGAACTTAGAGAATATAGCCTGGACTTCATCCTCCTAGAAACGGCCGCATTTCACACTCACTAGGTGATTTCGTTGAGCTCCTGTCATATAAGAAAAGTATCCTGTTAATACTCCTTATATATATGAAAGCTACTCATATCATTAAAAGCAACGCTTATCCTTTAAACTTACAGGAAGCACTGTGCATCATTTTGGGAGCTGGGCTCAGACATATTGTCTTGCAGTGCTGTAAACAGATTCTGTTTGATTTAGTTGTCCCTTTGAACCAGCCTTTTGGGATCTCCAATCGCGAAGGTTGGGTGTCCATCAAACATCCTCTTTTGTCATAGGCAAAAGACCCATTCCCTTAGATGATTTCAAAACTTGATCTCTTGTCAAACCTTTTGTAAACGGATCCGCTAGGTTATCAGCTGACTTAATGTAATCGACCGAGATTACACCGGTTGTGATCAAGTGTCTAATGGTTTTATGTCGTCTCCTGATGTGACGAGATTTACCATTATAGAGAGTATTCAGTGCCCGGGCTATAGCCGACTGGCTATCACATCACAGTGTACACGCAGTGCCGGTACTGGTTTCTCCCACATTGGAATATCTTCCAAGAAATTCCGAAGCCACTCTGCTTCCTCTGCTGCTTTATCTAAAGCGATGAACTCAGATTCCATTGTTGATCTTGCCAGTAGAGTTTGTTTGGAAGATTTCCAAGATATTGCTGCACCTCCTAGTGTAAAGACATATCCACTTGTGGATTTTGAGTTTTTTGCAGTGGCCGAGGTAGAAAAAATATCTATGGGGTCAAAATTTGGAAGATACATATTTAACAGGGTCAAAGCATTAAAAACTAATCAATATTTCAATTTTTTGCCTATATTAAATTTATGCTTTAAATTTTAAATATATTAATTTAAACATAATTAATATAATTATAATACTATAAAAATATTAAACTAAATCAATTTTTTTTTAAATAAGCTATAATCTAACATTGTGCACAAGATCTCTTTTATGATGTGTACTATATTAATAGTGTTCATCCGGTTTGGCTATATGAACCGTTTTATGAGCATCGACTGTAAAAAAAAAAAAAAAAACTACTGTAATCTAACATATCAGAAACATTAAATATGAAAAATTTAAAGAAAATAAATGTAAATATGATTAAAATTGATTTTTTTTTTGTCGACCGGTTCATTTGGTTCATCCGATAACCAGTGAAATCGTCGTCCGGAAATTCAAGCAGGGATCATGATTCCTTCGATCATAAGTAAATCACTAAAGCCCTGAAGCAATTAGTTGATGAAGAACCTGTACTTGGTCTCTACGTATCACTCAGTTTCCTCATCTCATAAACATGGTCGTGTTTAAAATGAAAATTATTTGGATAAAATTTGACCATTCTTGAAAATTGACGACAAAGCTTCTTTATTTTCTGAGAGACCACATAACAATGAGGCCTTATTTATTGGTTCTGCATCAAGATTGCAATGTATTTCATTGCATTGCTACTGAGTCTGCATCAAGAAGAAAACGTTGGCTGGTTCTTGATGTAAGGCAAGACGTATTTCACTATGTCATCTTCAGCCATTTGGAGGTGGTCTCCAGGGACACTGACAAACTTCACCTTTCCGGCATCATCCAGTGTTTTTAGACCAATCCAGTCCTCAGTATAGAGCTTTGTCTGGATAAGAATATGCATTAGTCTAGAAGACAAGCTAGAGGTTGACTGGATGATTGAGGAATGGTTAAGATTTTTCTTTCACCTGTTGCGGAGGCAAAAGAGGTGTTGAAGCTCCTTCCGGGTAATATCCAAACCAAGAACTTTCTTTAGGCCTCACTATTGTATCACCCTGAAACTGTTATAAAATGTAAAAGACAAAAAAAAAAAATCAATGAGCTTATCCAACAATTGTTCGGTGAAATCTGAAAGGATCATTGGTTTAGGCGCACCATGACTAGGACTAAGTTGTCCAAACTGGTGAAACGTTCTTTGAAAGTGGAGTTCCTCTGGTTAGGTCTCTCGTTGTTAAGCTTTGGCAGAAATTTTGAATGTTTTAAATACTCTGACATTTCCTGAGAAACCAGACAGCAACGGCTTTCTTTATATTCTAGTAGTATTCATCCAATAGGTTTAGAAAGATAGAAAGGTTTTGAGTTTACGGTAGGGATTTTGACATAACCACTTGGAGCTAAATGATCCTGCAGAGTCACTAGAGTTGTTGTTAATTAATCTTGGTTTAAGGTTTTTGGATCTTGAAGAACAAGAAAGAGAGAAGGTAATACTTGAACGTAGTCAGTGTAGACCTCTGTTGTCAGCAGCTTGCACATTGGAGACTGTGTAAAAACAGAAAAAGTGCTAATTAAGAATGTGACTGTGATTGAGACATATACAGAGGTAAAGAGAGAAAGAGAAGAGAACTCACAGATCTCACATCACACTTGGAGTTGTTGGCTATGCCAGCTTGAGGACCTCCTAAGGAGACATAGTTGAGGACAGGAGGAGCATCGTCGCAGAACTCGATCAAGCCTCTAGCAACGCAATTACCTTGGGACTGTGCAACAATGTTGTAACCTTGACTCAGCTCTTTCATCTGTTTCACTTTCTCACACGCTATACTCACTTGTTGTGTTAGCGGCATGAACCATGAATCTTCTTCTCCATTTCCTATTTCTCTACAAGATCATCACACATAGTTAATTAACAAAGACAAAAAAGAGAGAGAGACCTTTTGCAAGATTGTGGTGAGTGGTTACAAGCAAGAGCCAGGGGAGCCTGAGAGGTTGAGAAGGAGCTGCGTGAAGCTGCTTATTTCAGGATTGGAGCATTGATCTTGAATCCCTGTTTCAGTCAAATCCGTTAGTGCATTTGATTCATTATCAACTTGAGAAAATAAAAAAAGCAAGAAGAAGGATGTTCAATTACCGTGAAAGACAATGAATGGAACAGAGATTGATAACGGAATGAAGAAGAAGAAGAAGAAGAGTGACAAGGTCACAAGCAGAGTAGATCGTTGGAGACTCTTATCCATTGAAGAACTCAAGAGAGAGAAGTTACTCTTTAATTTTGGAGGAAGCTGGAGAAGCAAGAAGACAAGAACTGAACATTTGATACTGATTAATTTTTTGGTTCTTTAATCGTAACTGAAATTAAGAAATTTATGACTTGGTGGTTGAAGTATGGCAGGATCTTTTCAAATTCTTCAATGGGATGAAATGAAATCTGAAGAAACGCTATCGTGGTGGTTGGTGGTTGTTTTCTTATCGACTTGTACAAATTTAATCAACAAACATAGCTTCTTGTTTGTCCTTTTCTGAAGTTTGAGCAAAAACATGCTCTTATAATAATTTTTAAAAAGGGTAATTTCATGTTTGTGGTACAAACATAACATGCAAATCTTTCAACATTTAGGATTTTAAAATTTCTATTTGTCATGGACAGCATCTACTTATACTCAAAATCATTTCTTCGGAATAACACTTTAACAGTAAAATCTCTACAACATAATTTGGTGAGTATTAAATTTAATATACTTGGATTTAGAATCTACCAACAAATTATCTCAGAATAGAATCAGAACTTTTCAAGAACCTTAGAAAATGAGAGTCACATGTTAACGAAATCACAAACTTGTCTGCATCAGGTAAGGCACAACGTATTTCACAACGTCCTCATACGCTATTATGAGGTGGTCCCCTGGGACGCTCACGAACTTCACTTTTCCGACAGCATCCAACGCTTTCAGACCGATCCAGTCTTCTATGTATAGTTTTGTCTGAAGAAGGACACATTCAATTAAGTTTCTAGGAAAACAAATAGATGAAATACATAGAAAGAGAGAGGGAGATCCACCTGTTGAGTTGACAGAAGAGAATCGAATCCTTCATCTGTATAATATCCGAACCAAGAAGTTTCTTTAGGGACCAATGTTGTATCGTTCTGGAACTGTTTATAAAATCAAGAAGATGAAAACAGAAGAATGAGCATGAAAGAATTAGGTTTTTCAATCTCTCGGTTGAAGAAATTGAGACAAAGTAACCAAGTGGTTTTATCTCAACCAGAAAAGAACCCTAGACAAAGTTTAGAGGTCATAGTGGCGCTTGGGACAAAACCAATATTACATGTTGTGGTTCCGGGTCTGGTAGTTAGGCTTTTTTTTGGCTCAGAACATTCTAGTAATTGAGAAAGTAAACTGAGACAGTAAAGTACCATGACAAGAACCAAGTTGTGTAAGCTGGTGAAACGGTCTCTGAAAGTGGAGTTTCTTTCCTCAGGTCTCTCGTTGTTTAGCTTTGGTAGATACTTAGAGTGTTTCAAATACTTTGTCATCTCCTGAGAAAACCGACCCAACCCAAATATCATCGTGTTGGTTGAAAAACCTTAATCAAAATTGATTTGGTTAAGCTAACTAACTTACACCAGGGATCTTGACATAACCGCTAGGAGCAATAATATTCTGCATAGTCAATAACCAATCAAATCAGGATATAAATGTTTTTAATCTTGAATAAAGAGATAGAGATATAGAGAGAGTAGTGTTGTTACTTGAACGAGGTCGTTATAAATCTCTAACTTCATCAAAGCTTCTGCTATATCACAAAATGGACCAGCCTTGACACACATAATTAAGCCATTGTTATAATCATTTAAACGTGATTAATCCAAACCAAGAAGAAAATTTAGTAAAATTTTGATTTATACAGAGCACTTAGGGATTTTGGCGATGCCTGCATGAGGACCTCCTAGAGAGACATAGTTGATGACAGGAGGAGCATCGTCGCAGAACTCGATTAAGCCTCTAGCGACTAAGTTACCTTGAGACTGTGCAACAATGTTGTAACCTTGACTCAGCTCTTTCATCTGTTTCACTTTCTCACACGCTACACTCGCTTGGCGCGTTAGTGGCATGAACCATGAGTCTGGCTCTCCGTTTCCTATCTCTCTGTGCAAATTAAGTTAAAATCATCCTTAAAACGATGCAAAACACAGAGTTTAATTAAAACATGTTTAGTGTAGTGTTTAAGTGGTTGATTACAACTTACAAGCAAAAGCCAGGAGAGCCGGAGAGGATGCTTAGGAGTTGCGTGAAGTTATTAACTCCACCAGAACATTTATCTCCAATTCCTGTTTTTGTTTTTTTATTAATTAATTATCAGTCAAAAAAAACGCATCAACATTTATGAGGAGGAGGAAGAAGAAAGATTAGTTTAATTACCGTGAAACACTATGAATGGAATAGAGATTGAAACCGGAACGGTAGAGAATAACACGGCGACCACCATTAAAAGGAGACCACAACGCCGAGAACTCATCCTAATGAGTCTGAATATATTGAATTCGCCGGAAAATTCCGTTTTTTCTTCTCGTCTCTTTACTCTACAATATGAGATTGCTTGTGTAGACAGATGATGATATATATTGATGATAGTCAAAAAAAAGTTGTTAGCGTTTTTCTACTTTCCTATTTGGAATCAAATTTAAATGAGACTCCTTCAGTTTTAAAACTCTCGTAGATTTTAGCCTTTCTTTTGCAAGATTTTGTACTTTTTATATCCCTTCACTTGGAATTTATTTGTACACCAACCGTAATTAACTAAGCATAGATATTTTATAGTATTAATCCATATATATATATATATATATATATATGTTTTTTTTGCCACTGTAGATATTTATTCTAATGGTCTCACATATTGGTTAAATTCTTAAACCTCAATTATTAAATAAGGGTTTAATTTTTGTTTTTAGATAAGAATTCAATATATTGAAAGCAAGATTCATCCCAGAAATAAATAAATATAAATAAAACTGATAGCAAGCAATATAAATGTGAAGAAATCTTCCGACTTTTACAGCAAAAGGGTGTTCTGATTTTGTCATTAATGAATCTGGAATATGTATTTTTTTACATTCCTAAACCGAGAAGAATACTAAACCGGTTTTTCCAACTGAACAAACGCAGCAATAAGGAGACAAAACCAGATATCACTTGCTACTCCATGGCTACACTCTGCAAGTTCTGTTTCGATGATTGGTTTGGCTTGCTTCAAGAGGAAGTCGTCGCTGGTTTTTCTCATGGGGTCTCCTCTCTGGTAAGTCGCACGGGTTTGTTTTGTAGATACACAACCTCTCTGTCAGCTGCATTTATGAGATGCTGCTCTGATCCTTCTTCATCTGACACAGAAGATGCCTCCGAGTTTGATTCCTCCTCATCTACATTTGGAGAAATACACAGCCATTCATGATTTTGTTTGATCACACATAAGAGTTGGGTTCGTTTCGAAGCAGTGTTAATCATAATTAGGAGCTTACCAGAGAATTCAAGGCGTTCAGAAGGAGCACTAACAGCTGTAAGCTGAATGCTTTCTGGTAGAAGACAATTACAGAAGGAACCTGAAACACAAAAACCAAACGAGTAAGAAAACAGGACACGATTTTATTTCTTGAGATGAACAAGGGAAAAGGAAGGTTTGATTATCTTTATACCTACTCGGGCCAGACGATTGATCCATCCTGGAATTGGCTTTCCGGTAAGCTGCAAGCATACTTCTTCAGTGAAATGGTTACAGTTCTTGGCAATCAAATGGTAAGTGTCACCATGGTATTTTCTTGAGAGCTTCTCCATGTATGATCGGAAATCTGAACGGGACATGCTGCTTGTTCCCAGCAAAACCGACCTTCTAAAGATGAACCCTGGACAGCTCTTAGGCTCTACCTCATACACCCCACTCGTTGGATACTCGTGAGCTCCATAGCAATATTCAAAACCATGAGCTACATTGATATTCATAAAAAATACTGTGTTAATAGTAGCTCAATACAACATAGCAGGTAAAATCTGAGTTATAATGGATCAGGGAAAGTTTCCATTAAAGACAGGTGTAATTTTGTTATTCCTCTTCAAAAGCGTGCTAAGTATACAATGTTGTATGAGTTTTCAGGATATACAGACTCATAAAAAAGAAGGTTTTTTGCAATGTCAATGAAGTTATAGAGGATCAGAGAAAGTTTTCATTTCAGATTTCAACTCAGTTAAATCCTATATCCAAATCCTAAAGCAAGACTTGCCTAGAGCATTAAGCCAGCTAATTTTGTCTTCTTTAAAAGCCCAACGCTTCAACTTCAAAAGTATACAGACACATAAAGATAAGCTTTTTAGGCAGTGTGAATGAAGTTATAGAGGAGATAAGAGAACTGAAAGAAGCATACCCTCAATTCCAGAATGGAAAATGCCGATCCCAAACCAATAGAGGTAATTGTTGACAGGTGTAAGATCATACACATTGAGATAAACCGGCGTGAGCCTTGGCTCTTCACTGCTCTCTTCCCTCTCTTCACTTGAGCATGAGCTTGAGCTCAAAGTAGGCACCCACATTTTACACACGCTAAACACCAATCCACAGTTAATCCCAAATCAAGCTCACGATCCAATCATCATCGCTATATTCCTAAACCTCTGCAACGCAAAAAGAGAAAGCACAGTAACAATCAGATCTGCCATGAGCTAATTCGAAATCAATGGAATTGAAGCATTTGAACATCATAACAATCCAAAAGCTAATGAGAGAATTAGATCCGACTATTCGACTCAGCCAGGATTGTGAACCTTGCAAATAAATTCTGCAGTTCATAGATTCGCTAGATCAATCAAAACCTACAATCAAAAAATACCTAGCCTGGGAATGAAATCGAACAGAAGAAGTAACAACAGAGAAAACAAGCGGATGTCAAATCCACGAACGAAACTGAAACTGAGCGCGTGTGGCTTTCTTAATTAGGTATCGAGCGCGAGATAGAGACGAAGAAGAGGACGACGAAGAGAAGAGAAGAGAACTTACGTGAGAGTCGGAGGATTCCGATTTCCGAAGAGAGAGAGAGAGATGAGAAGGATTGGGGAAAAATGATGACTTAGATCGAGAAAATTAATATACAGAGCATATTGTTTTGTTTTTGAAGATTTCCTTTTTCTTTTATTGTTTCCTCTAAAACTTCACAAATAGGCCAAAAATGGAAACTAAAAGACAACAATTAATTTGCACCCAAAAAAACAAAAATTAAACAATGAGTTATTATTTTTCTTCATAAAGCACAATACCTGAGGAGACGGAAGATGGTGAAGATGGTATCTAAACCTGAGAAGTGGCTGGCGTTCTCAATCGTACTTGACGAGATTGACAAATGTAGAATGAGGTTCACCTCGTTTTCCATCGTGCACTTACCCAGGACGAACAACACGAAGGCAGATAAGTTAGCACAGAGTGCTCGAGATCTACCTACTGATGTGTATTATGTAAACTCTGTTTCACTAGTTTGGATTCCCGAGCTGTTCTAGAAAGTGAGGATGTTGACAAAAAAAAAAAAAAAAAAAAAAAAAAACACAATACCTACATAAGAAAAAGGAAAATAAGAAATATTCAAAGACCAAAGTTTATTACTAATAAAAATTGACCTTAAGGCCTTTTCTAAAACTGTATTTGTAAAGTATTTGTAAGCGGTCCATGTCACTATTTTTTTTTTCTTTGAATAATTAATTTCTTAATTTCCTCTTTATTCTTATTATCAAATTTCCATTTTTTTAATATCCATATTTTTTTTTAATTTCACATCAGTATTATTACTTTAACATATTAATTTGAGTAAATATCCTATTTTACAAATATTTTACCATTAATTAGATTTTAATAATTGTACATTTTATATAGATTATCTAATAAGAAATAACATTAGAATATGTCTTTTATATTAATGGAAATTGATTAAGAAATCCATACTATCTATTATGGCCTATTTAACCATTCATTTTAATAAAGTCTTAGATTTAAGCATCTCTTTTAAGCATTTTTCATTGCAAATACACTAAGTAGTTAGACAAATAAATTTTCTTTTTTAGCAACAATGTGTTGTAGTGTAGCAAAAGGAAAAAAATCAATTTGATTGGTATATATAAGAACCTTAAAAATATATATAAATTCTATTTTTATTCATATTAAAGTGTTTAGAAAATAGAAAATTTAGATTTCTAATGACATAAAAAGAAAAATTACTTCCTATGATTTTTTTTTTAAATTTCGTTTTTCTTAATATAAAATATACAATATTTAAAATTGTATATTATTATTATGTTACATATTCATGTATTATTTTGAAAAAATTGTATCTAAGCATCAACATGTTATTAATTTGTTGATTTATATGCATTATATCATATATTATAGTGAAAATAATATTTTGTCTTAAGATAAGTAAAAACTAAAAACTGCAATTGTTTATAGTTTTTGGAAAGGTATTGATTAATCGGAAAATGGAGCTAATTAAGTGTAACTAATGGATGAAACATGGAGCTAATTAAGTCTAACTAATGGATGTTTTTAAATTATTAGAAACTAGAGTTTGACCCGCGCCTTGCACGGGATGATATTTTCTCAATTTGATTTTATTAAAAGATGTCTATTTACATACAATTTTAGGAACATAGAGTGTTAGACAATTAAAAAAATGTCAATTTACATTAGACGAAATTTTGAGTGATGCATAGATTGCATTTTTATTTTTTTTTTTTTAGCCTGGTTTGATTTTTGTCATCGTTTACAGTGTGGTAATCTAACATTTGCTTTAACAACAGTTTCTCCCTTTCCGAACCCACATATATATTAAATTTTAATACATTTAAAATAATTTTATATTTTGATAAATATAAAATGGCATATATATTTTATGTTTTTATCAATTTTAAATAACTAAAATAATTTAACTTATATGATAAGTTATTAGAATTTATTACGTTTAAAATTTTGATCAAACCAAAATATTAAAAATACGATTTAATTATTTAATTCAATTAAAGAATCAAATTAAATCGAATAAAAGAAATTTTAAAGATTTCCAAACATGGTAAATTTTTCTTTCCTATTTGTGATTATGGTTGATCATTATTTGGATCCTATTTTATAATAGGTTTTTGAACTATTATCCCAAAATATAATCATGTGGGACATTTAACATTTTTAGAGATTTGCTTCATTTTTAAAAATTCAAACCATAGCATATGTAAAAAAAACTAATTTTCTTTTTTAAATATTTTGATGTGATGATATAATTTATTCTTGAAAGTAAAGCTAAACAAAAATGATAGATGAATAAATTAATTTTTAAACAATTAATATAATACAATTGAATAAAACTTTCCATATTTTACTGATTGATTGACTAATAAATAAATTTTCGTCATTACCAAATAAGGAAACTGAAAGAAAATAATTTTCATTAATAATTATTTTTCTGACTAAATTAATCATATATATTTCATTCTCTAACCAAATATGAATGGCATAACATGTAATTAGTCTAGTAATGTTTGTCTTAATTAAAACTAACCTTGAAAGTGAACCTGGTGTTGACACATCAGCATGGCATTTCTGTTAATAACACATGAGACAAAGGTTTATTTTATAGTGTTTTCTCTTTTAATATATTAGGGATATTTGGTGCTAAGAGGATTTTGTATGAATTGTGATCTTCAAGGACATGCAATCTCTAAAATTCTGAATGTTTGGTAGTGTGCATCTAATTAAAGCACATGAGAAATAGGGTGATCAAGGTCGGCATAAGATTATTGGTGGCCTCAAATTTTAAAATATATTATTTTTTGAGTCAATTTATTTAGTTATTAAATCAAAAATAATGATAGATTGAAGAGTTTATTGTTGGAGAGTTTTTTCAAACCATCCACATTGAGAAGAATGAAGAGCAAAACTGCCAATAAGCTAAAGGAACATTTAGTAATATTGGCCTTCAAGTTTTATATATCTTTTCATGGCATAAATTCTATGTTTTACCAACTTTATGTAGGACCGAGGGTGATAAAAGGGATATAGGGATTTATGATTTTGAAGAGTCGCAAAAGAGTGGCAAAAGAGTCGCATTTATGAATATTAATATTTGCATTTCTAAGGTGAAGATAATGAGTTTCTAATTTCACAATGATAACTAAACCCAAAATGTGACAAAACTAACTCCCGAACCCAAAATTGGAGAATTGGTTATATATAACTATAAAAGAAAATTATTAAAAATAAAAATTAAAAATTAAAGGATTTTGTATCAACGATTTCAAAAAAAAAATGAAAAATTAGAAAATTCATAGAAAAAGTTTTAAGAAAACATAAAAACGGAACCGCGCGTAACACGGATAAAATACCTAGTTATATAAATAGAGCTTCCTTTTGAGATCAGAGTAGTTCAACAGATTTAAACGATACGTAGTATTCCAGCTTGGATTGGTCCTATGCTTGAAAAAGAGACATAATGTAATAATCATTAGTAGTATTTGAATGAAAATGGTATATCTGAGTAAAAAAAACGATACATTTTAACGATATAGCAAAAAAGGTAGGGAAAAAGAAACAACTTTCAATTACTATATTTCTATAATGCAGTAAGCAACAATCAAATATATATTCCCCATTATCATCAAATTCTGTTTTACTCAAATTTACATCAAATCCAATTCTATTTTCGCCATTAATAGAACACCATTGCACTCAGAAATTTCAATTGGATAATCCCCAATTCCAGAGAAACAATTACAATCCATTTTCACAGTACCTATGAAAGCATGAACTCCGGCTTCTGGTCTGAGAGGGAGTGTGAGAACGATAGAGATACAAGGAGAAAGAGACGGAGATGGCGAGTGAGTCCAGCGAGATAGAGATTTGCGAGAGAGTCTAGAGTGATAGAGATATCGAAGGAGAGGAGAGATCAAATCGTGTTCTGATTGAGGAGAGGAGAGAACCCTAAACCCTAAACCAATTGTGTTCTGATTAAGGAGAGGAGAGATAAGATCGCAATCGAATGAGAGGAGAGATCAAATCGTGTTCTGATTAAGGAGAGGAGAGATAAGATCGAGATCGAAGGAGAGGAGAGATCAAATCGTGTTCTGAAGGAAGGAGAAAGAGATCAAAGAAGAAAAGAGAAATATGTGGTTTCTGATCAGGCCCGACTCAAGTCTTTAGAAAGCCTTAGGCAAAAAAATATTATGGGTCTTTTATAGGGAATTTTTTTGTAAAAATAAAAATAAAAAAAATTGTCCTTTTCATGGAATTTTTTTTTGAAAAAAAAAAACAAAAAAAACTGTGCTTTTTTCCTTTGAGAAATTCGAAAATTTAAGATGGACTCATAGCCCACATACCACTGGACCACCCCTAGAACCGGGCCAGTTTCTGATTTTGGTAAAGTAAAAAATTATAATAGGTTAACCATCTCAATTCATCAAATCAATATAATTTTAACCATTTTAACCCAACCCAATTTACCCATCAATTGAACTGACCCATGAATTTCAAAACGATTTTGAATAGTTTCTGTGTGAAATCAAAGTCCGTTTCTTTTTTCAGCTTTTCAATCTGTTGCACTTGCAGTAAATCCTGGATAGATACTATATGCAAAGAGCTAGGCACATAATCCTGGAATAGTTTTGTCACTTTGTGTTGTCTCATAATCAGAGTTTGTGACCAAATCAATAACAGTTATAGAGATTTAAGATATTATTGTTCTTCCCTGTTGAAACAAGCCACACAGTGCACAATACAACTTATTTTCTCTAATCCAGTCTAGTAGAAAGAGAAGCAAACAAAAAATATGTTCAAATCTGTCAACAACCGGTGACACAGTGATATCTAATCAGCTACATTTCCTTTGCTAAATGAGAAGATGGAGACTGTTGGGTCATACACATGCTTATGCCATAGCTACACCGTTTCTAAGTAATCTCACTAAAAGAATTTCTTCATTTAATCTTTAATGTGATGATAAGGTAATCATCTATACACCTAATGTGATATATTTTAATTCACTTTGTCGAGTCTGGAAGTTGATTTCGCTTTTTTTAGGTTACTAATATATGTTTACTAGGAGGTGACCCACGCTTCATGCGGGAATTTATATTGTTGTGTTAATTTAATTTTTTATATAATTTTATGGTTTATTATTATTTTAAAAATATTATACATATATTAATTAAATATAGTTAGGGTTAGGCAAAATTAAAGTTCCATCATGTCCTATCTCGTCCTATTTCGTTCATTTTCATCATGTCCGTTCTTTCCCGTCCTGTCCTATTTCATCCTATTTTATTATGCTCTTTTCCATTTTGTTATGTCCCATCTTGTTTTTCAGTTTCTTCTCGTCCCGTTCCCTAAATATAACTAAGGGTAGACAAAATTCCCGCCTAGTCCTATTTCGTTCCTTTTCATCTTTTCCCGTTCTTTCCCCGTCATGTTTGTCCTGTCCGTCATGTTCGCCTGTCCAGTCCTATCCTATCTTATTATATTTTTTTTTTTTCGTTTTGTCGTGTCTCTGTCCTGTCCCTAATATAATTATAGGTAGGCAAAAATTTCATCTTGTCCCTTCTTGTCCTATTATATCCTTTTCATCCCGTCCCGTCTATTCCCATCTCATTCCCTTTTTTTTTTCTCGTCCTGTCCAATCTGTCAATCTCATCCCGTCCTGTCCTATCCTATTCCAGTCTATTTCTTTTTGCCTTGTCTTATCTCATCATGTTCCTTTCGTTTCTTCATGTTCCGTCCCTAAATATAATTTGAGGTAATGAAATTCCCGTCTTGTCCTATCTCGTCTCTTTACATTTCTTTACATTCTGCCTCGTCACTTAATATAATAAGTAGGCAAAATTCTCGTCTTCTCTCGTTCAGTTTTTTTCGTCTCGTCCTGTCCGGTCTCGTCTCATTTAATCTCAAAATACTTTTAAAAATTGTGTTCTTTATATAATATCTTGACATCAACGTAAACTATATAAACTGACAAAAAAATAAGTTTACTAAATAATAGTTTTGTAGATCTATACATAGTCTTTCTCCTTTTTGAATTAATTTAATTTTGTATTTCAAAAATATCATATGCGTAGTAATTAAAAAAAATTATGGGTATAAGTTCTGTTTTGTTCTTTCCCATCCGTTATACACCGTCTTGTTCCTTTCCTTCTCGTCATATCTCATTTCTTTCCATCCTGTTCTTTCCTGTCATCTCCCGTTTCATTCCATTTTGTCTCATCTCACACCGTTCTTTCTCCTTCCATCCCGTTCTTTCCCATCATGTTCCTTCTCGTTCTATCTCATTATTTTTTTTCCAGCTCCCTCTTGTCTTATTCATTCTTCTCCTGTCTCACCGCATCATATTCTTTTTCATCATATTCTTTCATGTCCCATCTCCTTTTGTTTCATAAATATTATAAAACTGTATAATTATATTTTACAAAATTAAAGTTGTTAAATTTAGTTTTTATAACAATATATCAGATTTTTGGTTTATAAAAAATTTTCAACTTGTTATTAAAATTAATATATTAATATATGATAATTAAAGTATAATAAAAGAGAACAAAATAAGTCAAATAAATATGAAATATCAATATTTTAGTAGGTGATTCATTTGAAGCAAAATAATTTGATAAACTTGTATAAATAGAAGTGTAAAACTAAAATTATGAAATTATAGTTTTCTTAAGATGAGTAAATACATAAGTTATCTTTTACAAAAAAAATATCTTTTTAAACTCTAGCTTAACCTATTAAATTAATGTATGATGGAGTAATTATTATGAAAAATAAATGTTAACAATAAAAACAGAATTAATTAATTAGATAATTTTAAAAATTATCAAATAACATGATGATGTGTCAATTTTTTAGAGCCCTTCTTTGTTGAGGTTGTAACATCCCGGTTTGTGATAAATGAGGAGAGTCTTAAGAAAATTGATTTAGCTACCTATGTCAACAAAGTGCACTTACATTTTCTGAAACAACCAACATTTTTTTTTTATATAAATTAAATTAAATAACAATTCAGCGGAAGTCTTTAAATAAATAAATAAATAATAAATCAGGTTCAACAAATAAATTCAAATAAATAATTAAAGGAAATACTAGCAACCTAAACACCAGGTACTAGCAAGTCAAATAAAGCAAAACAATAAAACAGTAAACATCCTATCATCCCCCTCTTCAGCCTTGATTCCGCGATCACACAAATCTTTTACCTGCAACACATTGGAATGGAGTTGCGTAAGTATTTAATAAATACTTAGTGAGGCAATCACTCTGCCTACGAGCCATTTACGCAATTACTAGATATTTAATAATATTATAAACTCCAATAATTATTAAATACCATTTTCCAATTATTAAATAATTTTTAATAATTAAAACTCAATTTCTCAATTATTAAATAATTCTCATAATTAAATAATAATTTTCCATATTTTAAAATAATTATTTAATTATTTTAAACCATTTAATTAATTAAAATACTCATTAATTAATTAAATACGAATTAAACCAACCAAAATCGATTAAACCATTCCAATTGATTTAAACCAGCCAAATTCAATTAAACCAATTAAATTGATTTTAACCAGAGTTAACCGGTCTGTGTCGACCGACACCAAGCTTGGTGTCGACCGACACCGATTCTGGAAAAACCCAGATCGGGCTATGAACAGTACCCGAAACTCGAAATTCACAGGAAATCAATCAAACAACCATAAACACTGAATCAAACATCAATATCATCACGAAATCACCACATAAACACATACAGATCCTGAATCTAGCAATCACGGACCCACAGTCATGCACTCACCTCGATTCTAGTTGAAAAGAGGGTAAATCAAAGATGAGATGAAGAACACGAAGAACACGACGCAGCAGCCACCAACGACGACGCAGGCTCCAAACACGACGAACCAGCCTCGAATCGATCGATCAACACCCCAAATCGCCTCAATCTCTTCTCCTCTCCAAAATCGCCACAAAACGACAAAAACCCAGAGAAGAGGAGCGGCTGCGCGACTTTTATCCAAGACCCAAGGGTTTCCGCCCTAAACCGGGCCTAAACCGGATTTCAATTGACTTAAATTGAACCAGAAATCGATTTTAACCATTGGTGTCGACCGACACTAAAGAAAAATCACAATTCTTTGGTTACGGATGTTACAATTCTCCCCACTAAACTGGATTCGTCCTCGAATCCCAAAACAAACGTCACAAAGACCACAAAACCCGACCTCGCAAGGCCGCAACACTGGAGATCCTCACCTGATCCCCGAGACAAACGTCATATCTTATGTCATAAACACGTTCCAAGAAATTTTCACTCCTAACTCATCATCCAAAACACACAAACCACTTGTACTGAGGCCCACTTGCACCCAGACAAGTCCACACCGGTCCGCACTGAGGCCCACTTGCACCCAGACGAACCCGAAACCGTCCATACTGAGGCCCACTTGCACCCAGATGAACAAACTGCTTATACTGAGGCCTACTTGCACCCAGATAAGCTACACTCAACTGAGGCCTACTTGCACCCAGAGAGTCTGCCAGAGAACGAAGTCTCCAAAAACATGATGAGTTATTCAGAATCGCAATCCTTAGAGTAAAAATTCTGGAAAACGTCTATAACCATAAGATTAGACCGTCTCACAACCAAAAACTGGTCAAACACATGTGTAACATCCGAAACCATTTCACAACACAAGACAAAATGAGGAAAAACTGCATCTCATTAAAACTCCAAAATGTATATCGTTACAACGAAAACGAAAATACAATAACACCAAAGCCAAAAATAACAACTGAGGCTACAAAGATGAAATAAGCTCACTCCTCGACCTGCTTGTCGAACCACTTCCTGAACTTCAACTTCATCTTTGCCTCTGGCTCCCAAGTCTCCTCTGTAGAACCACTGCAATCCCACAAAATCCTCAGTAAGGGAATCCTCTTGTTCCTCAGAACCTTTTCCCTCCTCTCTAAAATCCTCACAGGCACTGCCGGCACTGTCAAATCTGGCTGAAGATCCTCTGGAATCCTAGCCACTAACTCCTCTGTAGGATGAAGACACTTCCTCAGCATCGACACATGAAAAACCTTGTGAAAGGCTTTCATAATCTCAGGCAACTCCAGCCTGTAAGCTAATGGCCCAACTCGCTCCACTACTGGAAACGGACCCATAAATCGCGGACTCAGCTTGTTCTCTGCTATGGATCTGTTAGGACCCCTCAACATAGCCATCTTGAGATAAACTCTATCTCCAACCTGAAACTCAAGCTCTCGTCTGCGTCTATCTGCATAACTCTTCTGCCTATCCTGAGCCTCCTTCATGTTCAGCCTCACAACACGAACCTTCTCTGTCGTCTCCTGAACATAAGTAGCTCCATACATGCTGCGCTCCCCCACTTGGGTCCAGCATAGGGGTGTCCTACATGGCCTCCCATACAAAGCCTCAAATGGAGCCATGCCAATACTCGCCTGAAAGCTGTTGTTGTATGCAAACTCAACTAAGCTCAGGTGATCTGCCCAATGGCCACCCCAATCCAACACACACATCCTCAGCAAATCCTCCAAAGTCTGAATAGTCCTCTCTGACTGACCATCTGTCTGCGGATGATAAGCTGTACTCAAATGCACCTTAGTGCCCATCTCTGCCTGAAACGCCCTCCAAAACTCTGAAGTGAATCTGGGATCACGGTCTGACACAATACTAGCTGGCACTCCATGCAGCCTCACAATCTCTCGCACAAACTTCCTAGCCAAGACAGCAGCTCCATCTGTCTTCTTGATGGCCAAGAAATGTGCGGACTTAGTCAACCGATCCACAATCACCCAGATAGCATCGAAAGTCCTCGAAACAGGTAGTCCAACCACGAAATCCATCGTAATCCTGTCCCACTTCCACTCTGGAATGGGTAAACTCTGCAAAAGACCACCCGGAACCTGATGCTCTGCCTTCACCAAGGCACAAGTGTTGCACTTCGCAACCCAGTCTGCTACATCCCTCTTCATCCCGACCCAATGATAGTACCTCTTGAGGTCATGGTACATCTTGGTCGCTCCCGGATGAATGGAAAACTTGCTCGCGTGAGCCTCTCCCAAAATCTGATGTCTCAACTCCACATCCTTAGGCACACAAACTCGCCCACGAACCAAGATAGTCCCATTCGCAGAGACCTCATACTCAGAACCAGTCACTCTCGTCGCATCCAGCAAACTCTGATCACTCTGCTGAGCAACTCTGATCCTGCTAAGTAGATCCGCCTGATCCACTGCCTCTAAACCCAAAGGCTCCTGCGAAATGGCACACAAACGCAAGGTACTGATCTCGCCAACTAGAGACTCCACATCTCGCTCAACTGCGGAATCATACCTCCGTCTACTCAACGCGTCCGCCACTAGGTTAGCCTTGCCCGGATGGTAGTTAATGCTCACCTGATAATCCGCCAAGAACTCAACCCAGCGCGTCTGTCTCGCGTTCATCATCGGCTGAGTGAAGATATGCTGCAAACTCTTGTGATCCGTGAAGACCTGTACTGTCTCACCTAGCAAGTAAGACCTCCAAATCTTCAACGCGAAGATCACTGCTCCCAACTCTAAGTCATGTGTAGGACGGTTACGCTCACTGCCCTGCCACTGTCTCGAAGCATATGCTATCACTCTGCCCTCCTGCATCAGCACACAACCAAGACCAATGCCTGAAGCATCTGTATACACCATGTAAGGCTTCCCTGGCTCGGGTAACGCCAACACTGGTGTAGTAGTCAACATCTCCTTGAGCTGACTAAAGCTCTCCTCACACTCAGCTGACCAAACAAACGGGACATCCTTCCCGGTCAACTTCGTCATCGGCTGCGCCATGGTAGCAAACCCCTTGACGAACCTCCTGTAGTATCCTGCCAAACCCAGAAAACTCCTGATCTCGGTGGCACTACTAGGTCTAGGCCAATCTCTGATAGCCTCAATCTTAGCCGGATCCACAGAAACTCCCTCTGCAGAAACAATGTGGCCAAGAAATCCCATCTCTCGCTGCCAGAAACTGCACTTGCTCAACTTAGCAAAAAGCTTCTGCTCCCGAAGCTTCTCCAGAACCAACCTCAAGTGAGTCGCATGCTCCTCCTGACTCCTCGAGTATACCAGAATATCATCAATGAAAATGATGACGAACACGTCCAAATACTCCCTGAACACGTCGTTCATCAATCTCATGAAGGCTGCCGGCGCGTTAGTCAAACCGAAAGGCATAACCACGAACTCAAAATGCCCATAACGCGTCCTGAAAGCAGTCTTCCTGACATCTGCCTCATCTATCGGGATCTGATGATACCCCGATGCCAAGTCAATCTTGGAGAACCAAGTAGCACCCCTCAACTGATCCAACAACTCATCAATCCTCGGGAGTGGGTACCTGTTCTTCACAGTGACTCGGTTAAGACCTCTGTAATCGATACAAAGTCTGAAACTGCCATCCTTCTTCTTCACAAACAACACCGGTGCTCCCCACGGTGAAACACTTGGTCGAATGAACCCCTTAGACAAAAGGTCCTCTATCTGCTTCTTCAGCTCTGCCAACTCAGCTGGCGCCATCCTGTAAGGCGTCTTCGATATCGGTGCTGTCCCCGGCTCTAACTCAATCGTGAAAGGATCAGACCGAGATGGTGGTAATCCCTTCAGTGACTGAAAGACATCCTCAAAATCCTGGACAACCTCAATATCTCCCATAACAACTCCAGCTCCTGACTCAGACATAGAAATCGTCGCCAGATACGCCTCACAGCCCCGCTCTAACAACTGCTCGGCCTGAATAGCAGATATCACAATACTCCCGGAAGTCGGTCTCACTCCCTGATAAACCAACCTCCCTGCATCTCGCTCGAAGACCACTCTACCTCTGTAGCAATCCAGATGAACTCTGTAGTGTGACAACCAGTCCATCCCGAGAATAACGTCATACAGCTCCACCGGACTGATGACTAAGTCTGCTGGCATTGACTGCCCCGCAATCTCGATCTCGACTCCTCTAGCACGGCCCAAAGTAGACAAGAATCCACCTCCCGCCACCTTGACCATGCCCGCGCTCTCGCCCGCGCTACTCCGGATGCCACTCTTCTCGGCACGCTCCGGTGTAATGAAGCAATTCGATGCTCCAGAGTCGAATAAAACGTGGGACTCAAAACCGCCCACTAACAAGGTCCCTACACATTCAATTGCGTTGAGAACCTCCACAAGACTATCACAGATAAAAATGACTAACAGACAATACACAACAACAATTCTATACCACAAAGTATGAGTCGAGATTGATCTGCAGGTAAATTGGTGGTAGCTTCCTGTAGGGAAGGCTACTTAAAGGGTGAGGTCTCAGGTTCGAGTCTCACCAACAACCTAGGTTGATATAGTGGCAATGGCCTTATACACCGGAGGGGTTGGGGTGTATTGGGCTGCAGCCCTAACAGTACCGGGCCGGCGGTGGGCCGGTGAGCCGGGCTGTTACATTAGGGATGTGGTCTAGGTAGATCTGGAGGTAAGTTGACGGCAAGGTCGTGGTGGAGTGGCTTGTTCTGTCCAGTTTTGTTTCTTCCCCGGTTTCAACCAGTTTGGTACCCGGGTCTGATTTTAGGGTTTCTTCTCAAATCCAAGCCCATTTGGGTTATTGTCATGGGTTTTGTATTTTTATTACCCATTAATTTGTCAAAAAAAATTTTCAATGTTATTTTGGATATATATATTTTATACATGCTTATTATGGGCTGGTTAACTCTTTTAGATATCTCATTTTCTATACGATGTCGTTCTAGTGATTCAATATTTTTAGGTTAATTAGAACTCTATATAAGGTCTGCTATTCGCTAAATCGTAATAAGATCTTGACGGCGGTACCTTGTATACAAGAAATCTCTGATATATATATATATATATATATTTTTTTTTGTTATATCTCATGGGAATTTGTGTGAGATTTCAGGGACAACAACACCATTTGTAAATAAGAGATGTCTCATCAGGTTGAGCTGTCGCAATCAGTTTTTCTCTTCGTGGTAGCAGAACGAATAGGAGATCCAACATTTATGTAAGTGTAAATAGATCTATTATATTGTTTATTTCCTCTGTTGAATAATGATTTTCTACCATTTTATTCTTGTTTCTCAAAGATAATTTTTGTAAGTTTTTCATGCACTTTTATCATTCAATACTACAAAATTCAGAATTCAAGAAATAATAATTGATGATAATTATGTTTTTTGGATTACTATTGGTTTAGAATCATAGCCAACTGCTTAATTTTGATAATTTATATATTTTATGATTAAAATATTTATGTGAAATGTTTTGAAAAATTTATCATTCAGATTGATAAGGAGTATATTTCTTTGTTATTGTTATCAATAGATTTACTTTTCGTTTAATGATGTTGTGTTAGATCTATCAGATTTTCAAATAAAGACAAAAGAATCTAAGAAATCTAGAATTTGAGTTCTCATGCTCAACGAAAAAATTAATTGGATTTGGACATTGCGAAAAAAATTCATTAGATTTGGATATGGGAGTGAGTCGTGAATCAGTCTAAATTCCATCAAGGAATCCAGGTTTGTCTCTCGATTTTAAAGTCTTCTTATCTCGTTCTTAATTTTTTCATATATAAAATTTTGAAGATCTAGAAAGATGGAATTTGTAATAATTGTAATATAAAGAAAACTGTTAATATATATTTTTTAAAAGTATAGAGAAAATAATATATATATATATATGCACTAAAAATATTACATATATATATGCAATAAAAATATTATATATATATATACAAAATTTTATCTTACCTAAAAATAACAAAATGATAGAAATCTATAAATAAAAGATATTCTATTTTTGACTAAACAGATATTCTAATGAAGAAACTGCTTTTGGCAATTTTGTAAACAAGTTGATTACAGAATATGATATCGACAATCAGCTTTATGAGGTCGAACTGAGTTATATGTTTCCGAAGAAAGTTTTGTTGACATTATATAGAATATCTTTATATATATATATATATATAATTTCTCATGAAGTATTACCAAAAAACACACCGCATATAGATGTTGGATCTCAAAGGGAATTGAATTGCTATTTGGAACAACTAAAAACAGAGTCGGTGCGACTCGGTGTCGAACTAAAAACAAAAGATTTAGAGAAAGTTAAAGATGATGAAGAGAACAAAGAGGATGACGAGGACGAGGATGAAGATGACGAGGATGAGGATGACATGTTCGATTGGTGTGATGATTCAGACGGAGCATCCTCGGGTGATGAGGACTTTACTTTTCATGGGTTGGCTCTTGAAGGTGTAGAGAATAAGAAAAATTATGAAGAGTAAAGTCATCATCACCCGAGGATGCTCCTTCTGAATCATCACACCAATATAACATGTCATCCTCATCCTCATCATCCTCCTCCTCCTCCTTGTCATCCTCTTTGTTCTCTTTCTCATCTTCAACTTTCTCCAAACCCTTTAATTCGACACATAATTGCACCGACTCTGTTTTTAATTATTCCAAATAGTCATCCAATTACCTTCGAAATCCAAAATCTACAGGTGGTGATGTGTTTTGTGGTAATGTCAACAAAGTCTTATTCGGAAACATGTAGCTTAGTTCGACCTCATAAAGCTAATTGCCAATATATATATATTCTGTAATCACCTTGTTTACAAAATCACATCACCTTGTCAAATATTACTTGAGAATACCATGTCGCATTGAAAATATCATCCATATTTATGCAAGAAGTTTATGATTTATCTTTAAACTATATTTAAAATGTCAAAGATTAGTCAAAGTTTAAGTTATTTAAAAGTTTGGTCACTTTAATTATTTTCATGATAATTTCCTAAATTTATCGGTAAATTTTTTTAAAAAGAAAACATAGGTTCTTTTCAAAAGGATTAACATAATAAGGTATTATATAATATATATATATATATATATATATATATAACTAGATTAGGCCCCGCGTATACGCGGGTTTATTTTAATTTCCTTTTATAAAAATCATGAAGAATATTAAACAAAATTTGATCACTTTTAAAAATAAGTAAAATAATATTAAAAACCCGATAATAAATCTCTAAATAAACTAAGATATGTAATATTTTTACATTTTAATTTTGAATTCATGATATGAAATAGAAAAGCTTACATGTGTCTAAATCTAATGGACTCGTTAATTTATGAAACTTTGATTATTCCATTGCTGAAACTTTATTCTAAATATTGATGATTTTTTTTAATATTGTTTTATCTAACAAAAAAATGGAAAATTTAACTATTTAATATTAGAAGATTGGTCCATTATAAAACTTTCTTTTTAATATTATTTAATTCCTTGATAATTATTTTATTAGTTTTCTATTTATATTGTTTCTTTTTCAATTTTGTGTTTGCCTCTTACCATTATAAATTTTCATTTTCATTATTAATTAGTTTTTTAAATTATTTTGTTAGTTTATTTATTTATGTTACTACATTTTTCCAATTTTATTGTGTTGACATATGTCAATCACCAGATCAAATATTAGACACATGTAGCGATCTAAAGTTAATTATTCTTCATTGATATCTTGAACTTTTAAAACATGATTTTTTATTTCTTAATGAGAAAGAAACTTAAAAAAATATAGCTTGTTATATTTTCCTTTTCGTATTTGGAATATGTTTTTTTATTCCTTATCTTATTGGATGTAACAATTTTTTAATTATTTCTTCATAATTTTCTGATTTTTCGTTTTTTTTTCCTTTTCGTAATAGGATTATGTTTCTTCTTTACTTTTCCTAATGGATGTAATAATTTTTTCTTTTTAATTGTTTATTTCTTTTTTTTCTGATTTTTCCTAATGTACAAATAGGATTTTATTTATTACATTATTTTGAATTTTAATATGTGTTTGGACAATATAAATTTGATGAATGAGAAAACTTTTTCTATTATGATATGAAAAATATGATTTTTCTTCTTTTTACTCTAATAGATTTTTTTTTAATTTTCCTTTTTCTAACATTTTTTAATTATTTGTTTTTTTTTCCCAAGACACGTGTCATGATCTTAACAGACGTAACATTAAAAAGTGACATATGTCGCGATCCTATAAATTATAAAAATCCTACATGTCGCAACCATCTAGCTTTATATAATAAGATATGTGTTTGGATAATATAAATTTGATAAATGGGAAAACCTTTTTCTGTTAGGATATGACAAATATTAATTTTACTTTTTTTAATATAATAGATTAAATTTCGTTTTTTTAATTATCCTTTTCTAGTATTTTTAAAAATATTTTTTCCCCTAATACATGTGTCACGATCTTAACGGACATAATCTTAAAAGTGACACATGTCACGATCCTATATTTTATAAAAATCCTACGTGTTGCAACCACGCGCGCATCCAACTTTATATAATAAGATTTGTAGCGGAATTAATTAATAACACGGCCAACGATGACAAAATTCAAACATATATCACCAAAACCTTCCTTCCATATCCAAGAATGACTAATGATAATAAGTGAATCTCTTTATTGTTTTGTGAAAAGACTATGATTGGATCTCCCCAAAACAATGAGCGAATCAAAGATGCTGAATGATTTTCGTTTTGTGTTAGTTTTAGTGGCTACAGATTGGTTAATGCAAAAGTGCGATTCTCACTGGCCAAATTATATGCTCATGACTCTATGTGATCGCAAGTTTTTAAATCCGGGGATCAAATAAAGAAATGCGAGGAATTAGGGGTGTTACATATTTTATATGGACGAATAAGGAATAATCAACCAACAAACATAATTGGGTTTTTGGCTCTGATTAGCTCCGAGAGTCGCATTATCAAATATGCCAAAGAATCGATCTTATAATTTCTATCTATAATGCACTCGAGACCTTTACATTTTTTGTGATACCGTTGATAATTCGTTCATATAAAGTATAGATTGTATGTTTCAGCTTCTTCATTCCTTGAAAAAGCTCCACCAACTCTGAAACCATAAAAAATATTTCAAAAATTTACACACAGAGCTTTTAAGTATAAACTTTATTATTTATAGATTAGTTGTTTCTTTACCCAAAACAAGACGTAACCGAAGGTAACTCATCAACATAAGAGATCTAGAGGTTATCGACTTGTCAACAAAATCTGGAAATAGCAAAAAGAAAAAGAAAAAAAAATCTACATTTTAGCTTCATCCATGTAAAATTGAATAGATAAGTTAATAAATTGATGACAGTAACTTCTGATTACCTGGTTCAGAAACAAGGTTGTAGCCGAGCCCATAAACCGCAGATTTCGCATAAGCGAGTAGTCTCACTCGTTGTGGAGCACCTAACTTCAAAGTGATTGACCGTATGAGTCCACTTTAATACAGCAAAAACAAGGAATTAGTAAGTCATGGATAAAGAGACAATGACCAAAATGGACCAAAACAAACTTGGTACGACCAAAATATTGACTAATATTCAACATAAAAATAATTCAACTTTTTTTTCTAAACCCTAAACCCTAATTTAGGAAAAAGGAACCCAAACACAATGATTTAATTTTACATGATATATAAATATATAATTAGGGTAAACAAATGTTTTTTTCACAAAATTATTTATGCCATTTTGGTCACACAAAAATTTACGATGCTATTTTCGTCATTCTAGTTTGTTTGGGTACACTTTAAGGGTATTTCTCAAGAATCAATTACTAATAAAACCCGAGAAAGAGTGAGGATTGTTACTCTGTTCGCAGTACGGTGAGAAAGTCAGGTGGAAGAGAACCCATGAAAGTAGTGACATCTTCTAATTTCAAAAGCTTGAGCTCCTGTTTCAGTTTTTGCCTCTCTTGTATAGACATTCCTTTTCCTAGTCCTGATTTGCTATCACCAACACCAAAAACAAAGATCAAGACCGTTTTTCGCGAAACCGAAAATGTAAAACACTGTCTAGTGTCTAGTAGTTACCTTTCACTAGTTCTTCCGGTAAAAATGACAGGGAAGAATTTGGCATATTTGCCAACACCAAACTGTTTACCTAATTCTTGTATCTTCTTTGAGTCCAGAAGAATCAGAGCCTCCCATAGTCGACAAAAGTCTAGTCTAAATCCTTCATCCAATGTTTTACAGTTCCCGTGGTCTAGCAGAACTTTTGAAGGAGATATATCAGTTTTTATGATTAGAATTTGGAAGCAGTGAGAGATGTCAAGAAGAGAATTACAAACCTAGAGAGAAGCCATTGTTGCCTCGAGGAGAAACTAGTATATTTCCGGGATGTGGATCGCCATGTATGAATCCGTGAACGAATATCATTTCAGCAAACACTTCA
>CACVBM020000678.1:0-11418 GCA_902728155.2 Microthlaspi erraticum
AACATCAAATGGACCTAATTTGGGAACCGGAATAGGTAAGGAGCCGAAATGTACCTCTGTGACTCCACATTGTGGAAACTCACTTGTAGTGTATAAGATGAACTAGATGGACCCATACTTATCCAAACATGGATTAATAGGTTCTACACATGACTATGAGGACAAACATGAGTGAAACGGTCTCAATCCAAGGGAGGAACATCAAATGGACCTAATTTGGGAACCGGAAGAGGTAAGGAGTCCGAAATGTACCTCTGTGACTCCACATTGTGGAAACTCACTTGTAGTGTATAAGATGAACTAGATGGACCCATACTTATCCAAACATGGATTAATAGGTTCTACACATGACTATGAGGACAAACATGAGTGAAACGGTCTCAATCCAAGGGAGGAACATCAAATGGACCTAATTTGGGAACCGGAAGAGGTAAGGAGTCCGAAATGTACCTCTGTGACTCCACATTGTGGAAACTCACTTGTAGTGTATAAGATGAACTAGATGGACCCATACTTATCCAAACATGGATTAATAGGTTCTACACATGACTATGAGGACAAACATGAGTGAAACGGTCTCAATCCAAGGGAGGAACATCAAATGGACCTAATTTGGGAACCGGAAGAGGTAAGGAGTCCGAAATGTACCTCTGTGACTCCACATTGTGGAAACTCACTTGTAGTGTATAAGATGAACTAGATGGACCCATACTTATCCAAACATGGATTAATAGGTTCTACACATGACTATGAGGACAAACATGAGTGAAACGGTCTCAATCCAAGGGAGGAACATCAAATGGACCTAATTTGGGAACCGGAAGAGGTAAGGAGTCCGAAATGTACCTCTGTGACTCCACATTGTGGAAACTCACTTGTAGTGTATAAGATGAACTAGATGGACCCATACTTATCCAAACATGGATTAATAGGTTCTACACATGACTATGAGGACAAACATGAGTGAAACGGTCTCAATCCAAGGGAGGAACATCAAATGGACCTAATTTGGGAACCGGAAGAGGTAAGGAGTCCGAAATGTACCTCTGTGACTCCACATTGTGGAAACTCACTTGTAGTGTATAAGATGAACTAGATGGACCCATACTTATCCAAACATGGATTAATAGGTTCTACACATGACTATGAGGACAAACATGAGTGAAACGGTCTCAATCCAAGGGAGGAACATCAAATGGACCTAATTTGGGAACCGGAAGAGGTAAGGAGTCCGAAATGTACCTCTGTGACTCCACATTGTGGAAACTCACTTGTAGTGTATAAGATGAACTAGATGGACCCATACTTATCCAAACATGGATTAATAGGTTCTACACATGACTATGAGGACAAACATGAGTGAAACGGTCTCAATCCAAGGGAGGAACATCAAATGGACCTAATTTGGGAACCGGAAGAGGTAAGGAGTCCGAAATGTACCTCTGTGACTCCACATTGTGGAAACTCACTTGTAGTGTATAAGATGAACTAGATGGACCCATACTTATCCAAACATGGATTAATAGGTTCTACACATGACTATGAGGACAAACATGAGTGAAACGGTCTCAATCCAAGGGAGGAACATCAAATGGACCTAATTTGGGAACCGGAAGAGGTAAGGAGTCCGAAATGTACCTCTGTGACTCCACATTGTGGAAACTCACTTGTAGTGTATAAGATGAACTAGATGGACCCATACTTATCCAAACATGGATTAATAGGTTCTACACATGACTATGAGGACAAACATGAGTGAAACGGTCTCAATCCAAGGGAGGAACATCAAATGGACCTAATTTGGGAACCGGAAGAGGTAAGGAGTCCGAAATGTACCTCTGTGACTCCACATTGTGGAAACTCACTTGTAGTGTATAAGATGAACTAGATGGACCCATACTTATCCAAACATGGATTAATAGGTTCTACACATGACTATGAGGACAAACATGAGTGAAACGGTCTCAATCCAAGGGAGGAACATCAAATGGACCTAATTTGGGAACCGGAAGAGGTAAGGAGTCCGAAATGTACCTCTGTGACTCCACATTGTGGAAACTCACTTGTAGTGTATAAGATGAACTAGATGGACCCATACTTATCCAAACATGGATTAATAGGTTCTACACATGACTATGAGGACAAACATGAGTGAAACGGTCTCAATCCAAGGGAGGAACATCAAATGGACCTAATTTGGGAACCGGAAGAGGTAAGGAGTCCGAAATGTACCTCTGTGACTCCACATTGTGGAAACTCACTTGTAGTGTATAAGATGAACTAGATGGACCCATACTTATCCAAACATGGATTAATAGGTTCTACACATGACTATGAGGACAAACATGAGTGAAACGGTCTCAATCCAAGGGAGGAACATCAAATGGACCTAATTTGGGAACCGGAAGAGGTAAGGAGTCCGAAATGTACCTCTGTGACTCCACATTGTGGAAACTCACTTGTAGTGTATAAGATGAACTAGATGGACCCATACTTATCCAAACATGGATTAATAGGTTCTACACATGACTATGAGGACAAACATGAGTGAAACGGTCTCAATCCAAGGGAGGAACATCAAATGGACCTAATTTGGGAACCGGAAGAGGTAAGGAGTCCGAAATGTACCTCTGTGACTCCACATTGTGGAAACTCACTTGTAGTGTATAAGATGAACTAGATGGACCCATACTTATCCAAACATGGATTAATAGGTTCTACACATGACTATGAGGACAAACATGAGTGAAACGGTCTCAATCCAAGGGAGGAACATCAAATGGACCTAATTTGGGAACCGGAAGAGGTAAGGAGTCCGAAATGTACCTCTGTGACTCCACATTGTGGAAACTCACTTGTAGTGTATAAGATGAACTAGATGGACCCATACTTATCCAAACATGGATTAATAGGTTCTACACATGACTATGAGGACAAACATGAGTGAAACGGTCTCAATCCAAGGGAGGAACATCAAATGGACCTAATTTGGGAACCGGAAGAGGTAAGGAGTCCGAAATGTACCTCTGTGACTCCACATTGTGGAAACTCACTTGTAGTGTATAAGATGAACTAGATGGACCCATACTTACCCAAACATGGATTAATAGGTTCTACACATGACTATGAGGACAAACATGAGTGAAACGGTCTCAATCCAAGGGAGGAACATCAAATGGACCTAATTTGGGAACCGGAAGAGGTAAGGAGTCCGAAATGTACCTCTGTGACTCCACATTGTGGAAACTCACTTGTAGTGTATAAGATGAACTAGATGGACCCATACTTATCCAAACATGGATTAATAGGTTCTACACATGACTATGAGGACAAACATGAGTGAAACGGTCTCAATCCAAGGGAGGAACATCAAATGGACCTAATTTGGGAACCGGAAGAGGTAAGGAGTCCGAAATGTACCTCTGTGACTCCACATTGTGGAAACTCACTTGTAGTGTATAAGATGAACTAGATGGACCCATACTTATCCAAACATGGATTAATAGGTTCTACACATGACTATGAGGACAAACATGAGTGAAACGGTCTCAATCCAAGGGAGGAACATCAAATGGACCTAATTTGGGAACCGGAAGAGGTAAGGAGTCCGAAATGTACCTCTGTGACTCCACATTGTGGAAACTCACTTGTAGTGTATAAGATGAACTAGATGGACCCATACTTATCCAAACATGGATTAATAGGTTCTACACATGACTATGAGGACAAACATGAGTGAAACGGTCTCAATCCAAGGGAGGAACATCAAATGGACCTAATTTGGGAACCGGAAGAGGTAAGGAGTCCGAAATGTACCTCTGTGACTCCACATTGTGGAAACTCACTTGTAGTGTATAAGATGAACTAGATGGACCCATACTTATCCAAACATGGATTAATAGGTTCTACACATGACTATGAGGACAAACATGAGTGAAACGGTCTCAATCCAAGGGAGGAACATCAAATGGACCTAATTTGGGAACCGGAAGAGGTAAGGAGTCCGAAATGTACCTCTGTGACTCCACATTGTGGAAACTCACTTGTAGTGTATAAGATGAACTAGATGGACCCATACTTATCCAAACATGGATTAATAGGTTCTACACATGACTATGAGGACAAACATGAGTGAAACGGTCTCAATCCAAGGGAGGAACATCAAATGGACCTAATTTGGGAACCGGAAGAGGTAAGGAGTCCGAAATGTACCTCTGTGACTCCACATTGTGGAAACTCACTTGTAGTGTATAAGATGAACTAGATGGACCCATACTTATCCAAACATGGATTAATAGGTTCTACACATGACTATGAGGACAAACATGAGTGAAACGGTCTCAATCCAAGGGAGGAACATCAAATGGACCTAATTTGGGAACCGGAAGAGGTAAGGAGTCCGAAATGTACCTCTGTGACTCCACATTGTGGAAACTCACTTGTAGTGTATAAGATGAACTAGATGGACCCATACTTATCCAAACATGGATTAATAGGTTCTACACATGACTATGAGGACAAACATGAGTGAAACGGTCTCAATCCAAGGGAGGAACATCAAATGGACCTAATTTGGGAACCGGAAGAGGTAAGGAGTCCGAAATGTACCTCTGTGACTCCACATTGTGGAAACTCACTTGTAGTGTATAAGATGAACTAGATGGACCCATACTTATCCAAACATGGATTAATAGGTTCTACACATGACTATGAGGACAAACATGAGTGAAACGGTCTCAATCCAAGGGAGGAACATCAAATGGACCTAATTTGGGAACCGGAAGAGGTAAGGAGTCCGAAATGTACCTCTGTGACTCCACATTGTGGAAACTCACTTGTAGTGTATAAGATGAACTAGATGGACCCATACTTATCCAAACATGGATTAATAGGTTCTACACATGACTATGAGGACAAACATGAGTGAAACGGTCTCAATCCAAGGGAGGAACATCAAATGGACCTAATTTGGGAACCGGAAGAGGTAAGGAGTCCGAAATGTACCTCTGTGACTCCACATTGTGGAAACTCACTTGTAGTGTATAAGATGAACTAGATGGACCCATACTTATCCCAAACATGGATTAATAGGTTCTACACATGACTATGAGGACAAACATGAGTGAAACGGTCTCAATCCAAGGGAGGAACATCAAATGGACCTAATTTGGGAACCGGAAGAGGTAAGGAGTCCGAAATGTACCTCTGTGACTCCACATTGTGGAAACTCACTTGTAGTGTATAAGATGAACTAGATGGACCCATACTTATCCAAACATGGATTAATAGGTTCTACACATGACTATGAGGACAAACATGAGTGAAACGGTCTCAATCCAAGGGAGGAACATCAAATGGACCTAATTTGGGAACCGGAAGAGGTAAGGAGTCCGAAATGTACCTCTGTGACTCCACATTGTGGAAACTCACTTGTAGTGTATAAGATGAACTAGATGGACCCATACTTATCCAAACATGGATTAATAGGTTCTACACATGACTATGAGGACAAACATGAGTGAAACGGTCTCAATCCAAGGGAGGAACATCAAATGGACCTAATTTGGGAACCGGAAGAGGTAAGGAGTCCGAAATGTACCTCTGTGACTCCACATTGTGGAAACTCACTTGTAGTGTATAAGATGAACTAGATGGACCCATACTTATCCAAACATGGATTAATAGGTTCTACACATGACTATGAGGACAAACATGAGTGAAACGGTCTCAATCCAAGGGAGGAACATCAAATGGACCTAATTTGGGAACCGGAAGAGGTAAGGAGTCCGAAATGTACCTCTGTGACTCCACATTGTGGAAACTCACTTGTAGTGTATAAGATGAACTAGATGGACCCATACTTATCCAAACATGGATTAATAGGTTCTACACATGACTATGAGGACAAACATGAGTGAAACGGTCTCAATCCAAGGGAGGAACATCAAATGGACCTAATTTGGGAACCGGAAGAGGTAAGGAGTCCGAAATGTACCTCTGTGACTCCACATTGTGGAAACTCACTTGTAGTGTATAAGATGAACTAGATGGACCCATACTTACCAAACATGGATTAATAGGTTCTACACATGACTATGAGGACAAACATGAGTGAAACGGTCTCAATCCAAGGGAGGAACATCAAATGGACCTAATTTGGGAACCGGAAGAGGTAAGGAGTCCGAAATGTACCTCTGTGACTCCACATTGTGGAAACTCACTTGTAGTGTATAAGATGAACTAGATGGACCCATACTTATCCAAACATGGATTAATAGGTTCTACACATGACTATGAGGACAAACATGAGTGAAACGGTCTCAATCCAAGGGAGGAACATCAAATGGACCTAATTTGGGAACCGGAAGAGGTAAGGAGTCCGAAATGTACCTCTGTGACTCCACATTGTGGAAACTCACTTGTAGTGTATAAGATGAACTAGATGGACCCATACTTATCCAAACATGGATTAATAGGTTCTACACATGACTATGAGGACAAACATGAGTGAAACGGTCTCAATCCAAGGGAGGAACATCAAATGGACCTAATTTGGGAACCGGAAGAGGTAAGGAGTCCGAAATGTACCTCTGTGACTCCACATTGTGGAAACTCACTTGTAGTGTATAAGATGAACTAGATGGACCCATACTTATCCAAACATGGATTAATAGGTTCTACACATGACTATGAGGACAAACATGAGTGAAACGGTCTCAATCCAAGGGAGGAACATCAAATGGACCTAATTTGGGAACCGGAAGAGGTAAGGAGTCCGAAATGTACCTCTGTGACTCCACATTGTGGAAACTCACTTGTAGTGTATAAGATGAACTAGATGGACCCATACTTATCCCAAACATGGATTAATAGGTTCTACACATGACTATGAGGACAAACATGAGTGAAACGGTCTCAATCCAAGGGAGGAACATCAAATGGACCTAATTTGGGAACCGGAAGAGGTAAGGAGTCCGAAATGTACCTCTGTGACTCCACATTGTGGAAACTCACTTGTAGTGTATAAGATGAACTAGATGGACCCATACTTACCAAACATGGATTAATAGGTTCTACACATGACTATGAGGACAAACATGAGTGAAACGGTCTCAATCCAAGGGAGGAACATCAAATGGACCTAATTTGGGAACCGGAAGAGGTAAGGAGTCCGAAATGTACCTCTGTGACTCCACATTGTGGAAACTCACTTGTAGTGTATAAGATGAACTAGATGGACCCATACTTATCCAAACATGGATTAATAGGTTCTACACATGACTATGAGGACAAACATGAGTGAAACGGTCTCAATCCAAGGGAGGAACATCAAATGGACCTAATTTGGGAACCGGAAGAGGTAAGGAGTCCGAAATGTACCTCTGTGACTCCACATTGTGGAAACTCACTTGTAGTGTATAAGATGAACTAGATGGACCCATACTTACCCAAACATGGATTAATAGGTTCTACACATGACTATGAGGACAAACATGAGTGAAACGGTCTCAATCCAAGGGAGGAACATCAAATGGACCTAATTTGGGAACCGGAAGAGGTAAGGAGTCCGAAATGTACCTCTGTGACTCCACATTGTGGAAACTCACTTGTAGTGTATAAGATGAACTAGATGGACCCATACTTATCCCAAACATGGATTAATAGGTTCTACACATGACTATGAGGACAAACATGAGTGAAACGGTCTCAATCCAAGGGAGGAACATCAAATGGACCTAATTTGGGAACCGGAAGAGGTAAGGAGTCCGAAATGTACCTCTGTGACTCCACATTGTGGAAACTCACTTGTAGTGTATAAGATGAACTAGATGGACCCATACTTATCCAAACATGGATTAATAGGTTCTACACATGACTATGAGGACAAACATGAGTGAAACGGTCTCAATCCAAGGGAGGAACATCAAATGGACCTAATTTGGGAACCGGAAGAGGTAAGGAGTCCGAAATGTACCTCTGTGACTCCACATTGTGGAAACTCACTTGTAGTGTATAAGATGAACTAGATGGACCCATACTTATCCAAACATGGATTAATAGGTTCTACACATGACTATGAGGACAAACATGAGTGAAACGGTCTCAATCCAAGGGAGGAACATCAAATGGACCTAATTTGGGAACCGGAAGAGGTAAGGAGTCCGAAATGTACCTCTGTGACTCCACATTGTGGAAACTCACTTGTAGTGTATAAGATGAACTAGATGGACCCATACTTATCCAAACATGGATTAATAGGTTCTACACATGACTATGAGGACAAACATGAGTGAAACGGTCTCAATCCAAGGGAGGAACATCAAATGGACCTAATTTGGGAACCGGAAGAGGTAAGGAGTCCGAAATGTACCTCTGTGACTCCACATTGTGGAAACTCACTTGTAGTGTATAAGATGAACTAGATGGACCCATACTTATCCAAACATGGATTAATAGGTTCTACACATGACTATGAGGACAAACATGAGTGAAACGGTCTCAATCCAAGGGAGGAACATCAAATGGACCTAATTTGGGAACCGGAAGAGGTAAGGAGTCCGAAATGTACCTCTGTGACTCCACATTGTGGAAACTCACTTGTAGTGTATAAGATGAACTAGATGGACCCATACTTATCCAAACATGGATTAATAGGTTCTACACATGACTATGAGGACAAACATGAGTGAAACGGTCTCAATCCAAGGGAGGAACATCAAATGGACCTAATTTGGGAACCGGAAGAGGTAAGGAGTCCGAAATGTACCTCTGTGACTCCACATTGTGGAAACTCACTTGTAGTGTATAAGATGAACTAGATGGACCCATACTTATCCAAACATGGATTAATAGGTTCTACACATGACTATGAGGACAAACATGAGTGAAACGGTCTCAATCCAAGGGAGGAACATCAAATGGACCTAATTTGGGAACCGGAAGAGGTAAGGAGTCCGAAATGTACCTCTGTGACTCCACATTGTGGAAACTCACTTGTAGTGTATAAGATGAACTAGATGGACCCATACTTATCCAAACATGGATTAATAGGTTCTACACATGACTATGAGGACAAACATGAGTGAAACGGTCTCAATCCAAGGGAGGAACATCAAATGGACCTAATTTGGGAACCGGAAGAGGTAAGGAGTCCGAAATGTACCTCTGTGACTCCACATTGTGGAAACTCACTTGTAGTGTATAAGATGAACTAGATGGACCCATACTTATCCAAACATGGATTAATAGGTTCTACACATGACTATGAGGACAAACATGAGTGAAACGGTCTCAATCCAAGGGAGGAACATCAAATGGACCTAATTTGGGAACCGGAAGAGGTAAGGAGTCCGAAATGTACCTCTGTGACTCCACATTGTGGAAACTCACTTGTAGTGTATAAGATGAACTAGATGGACCCATACTTATCCAAACATGGATTAATAGGTTCTACACATGACTATGAGGACAAACATGAGTGAAACGGTCTCAATCCAAGGGAGGAACATCAAATGGACCTAATTTGGGAACCGGAAGAGGTAAGGAGTCCGAAATGTACCTCTGTGACTCCACATTGTGGAAACTCACTTGTAGTGTATAAGATGAACTAGATGGACCCATACTTATCCAAACATGGATTAATAGGTTCTACACATGACTATGAGGACAAACATGAGTGAAACGGTCTCAATCCAAGGGAGGAACATCAAATGGACCTAATTTGGGAACCGGAAGAGGTAAGGAGTCCGAAATGTACCTCTGTGACTCCACATTGTGGAAACTCACTTGTAGTGTATAAGATGAACTAGATGGACCCATACTTATCCAAACATGGATTAATAGGTTCTACACATGACTATGAGGACAAACATGAGTGAAACGGTCTCAATCCAAGGGAGGAACATCAAATGGACCTAATTTGGGAACCGGAAGAGGTAAGGAGTCCGAAATGTACCTCTGTGACTCCACATTGTGGAAACTCACTTGTAGTGTATAAGATGAACTAGATGGACCCATACTTATCCAAACATGGATTAATAGGTTCTACACATGACTATGAGGACAAACATGAGTGAAACGGTCTCAATCCAAGGGAGGAACATCAAATGGACCTAATTTGGGAACCGGAAGAGGTAAGGAGTCCGAAATGTACCTCTGTGACTCCACATTGTGGAAACTCACTTGTAGTGTATAAGATGAACTAGATGGACCCATACTTATCCAAACATGGATTAATAGGTTCTACACATGACTATGAGGACAAACATGAGTGAAACGGTCTCAATCCAAGGGAGGAACATCAAATGGACCTAATTTGGGAACCGGAAGAGGTAAGGAGTCCGAAATGTACCTCTGTGACTCCACATTGTGGAAACTCACTTGTAGTGTATAAGATGAACTAGATGGACCCATACTTATCCAAACATGGATTAATAGGTTCTACACATGACTATGAGGACAAACATGAGTGAAACGGTCTCAATCCAAGGGAGGAACATCAAATGGACCTAATTTGGGAACCGGAAGAGGTAAGGAGTCCGAAATGTACCTCTGTGACTCCACATTGTGGAAACTCACTTGTAGTGTATAAGATGAACTAGATGGACCCATACTTATCCAAACATGGATTAATAGGTTCTACACATGACTATGAGGACAAACATGAGTGAAACGGTCTCAATCCAAGGGAGGAACATCAAATGGACCTAATTTGGGAACCGGAAGAGGTAAGGAGTCCGAAATGTACCTCTGTGACTCCACATTGTGGAAACTCACTTGTAGTGTATAAGATGAACTAGATGGACCCATACTTATCCAAACATGGATTAATAGGTTCTACACATGACTATGAGGACAAACATGAGTGAAACGGTCTCAATCCAAGGGAGGAACATCAAATGGACCTAATTTGGGAACCGGAAGAGGTAAGGAGTCCGAAATGTACCTCTGTGACTCCACATTGTGGAAACTCACTTGTAGTGTATAAGATGAACTAGATGGACCCATACTTATCCAAACATGGATTAATAGGTTCTACACATGACTATGAGGACAAACATGAGTGAAACGGTCTCAATCCAAGGGAGGAACATCAAATGGACCTAATTTGGGAACCGGAAGAGGTAAGGAGTCCGAAATGTACCTCTGTGACTCCACATTGAGGAAACTCACTTGTAGTGTATAAGATGAACTAGATGGACCCATACTTATCCAAACATGGATTAATAGGTTCTACACATGACTATGAGGACAAACATGAGTGAAACGGTCTCAATCCAAGGGAGGAACATCAAATGGACCTAATTTGGGAACCGGAAGAGGTAAGGAGTCCGAAATGTACCTCTGTGACTCCAGATTGAGGAAACTCACTTGTAGTGTATAAGATGAACTAGATGGACCCATACTTATCCAAACCTG
>CACVBM020000679.1:0-11397 GCA_902728155.2 Microthlaspi erraticum
TATAAGATGAACTAGATGGATCCATACTTACCCAAACATGGATTAATAGGTTCTATACATGACTATGAGGAGAAACATGAGTGAAACGGTCTCAATCCAAGGGAGGAACATCAAATGGACCAAATTTGGGAACCGGAAGAGGTAAGGAGTCCGAAATGTAGCTTTGTGCCTCCAAATGGTGGGAACTTACTTTTAGTGTATATGATGAACGAGACGGACCCATACTTACCCAAACATGGATTAATAGGTTCTATACATGACTATGAGGAGAAACATGAGTGAAACGGTCTCAATCCAAGGGAGGAACATCAAATGGACCAAATTTGGGAACCGGAAGAGGTAAGGAGTCCGAAATGTAGCTTTGTGCCTCCAAATGGTGGGAACTTACTTTTAGTGTATATGATGAACGAGACGGACCCATACTTACCCAAACATGGATTAATAGGTTCTATACATGACTATGAGGAGAAACATGAGTGAAACGGTCTCAATCCAAGGGAGGAACATCAAATGGACCAAATTTGGGAACCGGAAGAGGTAAGGAGTCCGAAATGTAGCTTTGTGCCTCCAAATGGTGGGAACTTACTTTTAGTGTATATGATGAACGAGACGGACCCATACTTACCCAAACATGGATTAATAGGTTCTATACATGACTATGAGGAGAAACATGAGTGAAACGGTCTCAATCCAAGGGAGGAACATCAAATGGACCAAATTTGGGAACCGGAAGAGGTAAGGAGTCCGAAATGTAGCTTTGTGCCTCCAAATGGTGGGAACTTACTTTTAGTGTATATGATGAACGAGACGGACCCATACTTACCCAAACATGGATTAATAGGTTCTATACATGACTATGAGGAGAAACATGAGTGAAACGGTCTCAATCCAAGGGAGGAACATCAAATGGACCAAATTTGGGAACCGGAAGAGGTAAGGAGTCCGAAATGTAGCTTTGTGCCTCCAAATGGTGGGAACTTACTTTTAGTGTATATGATGAACGAGACGGACCCATACTTACCCAAACATGGATTAATAGGTTCTATACATGACTATGAGGAGAAACATGAGTGAAACGGTCTCAATCCAAGGGAGGAACATCAAATGGACCAAATTTGGGAACCGGAAGAGGTAAGGAGTCCGAAATGTAGCTTTGTGCCTCCAAATGGTGGGAACTTACTTTTAGTGTATATGATGAACGAGACGGACCCATACTTACCCAAACATGGATTAATAGGTTCTATACATGACTATGAGGAGAAACATGAGTGAAACGGTCTCAATCCAAGGGAGGAACATCAAATGGACCAAATTTGGGAACCGGAAGAGGTAAGGAGTCCGAAATGTAGCTTTGTGCCTCCAAATGGTGGGAACTTACTTTTAGTGTATATGATGAACGAGACGGACCCATACTTACCCAAACATGGATTAATAGGTTCTATACATGACTATGAGGAGAAACATGAGTGAAACGGTCTCAATCCAAGGGAGGAACATCAAATGGACCAAATTTGGGAACCGGAAGAGGTAAGGAGTCCGAAATGTAGCTTTGTGCCTCCAAATGGTGGGAACTTACTTTTAGTGTATATGATGAACGAGACGGACCCATACTTACCCAAACATGGATTAATAGGTTCTATACATGACTATGAGGAGAAACATGAGTGAAACGGTCTCAATCCAAGGGAGGAACATCAAATGGACCAAATTTGGGAACCGGAAGAGGTAAGGAGTCCGAAATGTAGCTTTGTGCCTCCAAATGGTGGGAACTTACTTTTAGTGTATATGATGAACGAGACGGACCCATACTTACCCAAACATGGATTAATAGGTTCTATACATGACTATGAGGAGAAACATGAGTGAAACGGTCTCAATCCAAGGGAGGAACATCAAATGGACCAAATTTGGGAACCGGAAGAGGTAAGGAGTCCGAAATGTAGCTTTGTGCCTCCAAATGGTGGGAACTTACTTTTAGTGTATATGATGAACGAGACGGACCCATACTTACCCAAACATGGATTAATAGGTTCTATACATGACTATGAGGAGAAACATGAGTGAAACGGTCTCAATCCAAGGGAGGAACATCAAATGGACCAAATTTGGGAACCGGAAGAGGTAAGGAGTCCGAAATGTAGCTTTGTGCCTCCAAATGGTGGGAACTTACTTTTAGTGTATATGATGAACGAGACGGACCCATACTTACCCAAACATGGATTAATAGGTTCTATACATGACTATGAGGAGAAACATGAGTGAAACGGTCTCAATCCAAGGGAGGAACATCAAATGGACCAAATTTGGGAACCGGAAGAGGTAAGGAGTCCGAAATGTAGCTTTGTGCCTCCAAATGGTGGGAACTTACTTTTAGTGTATATGATGAACGAGACGGACCCATACTTACCCAAACATGGATTAATAGGTTCTATACATGACTATGAGGAGAAACATGAGTGAAACGGTCTCAATCCAAGGGAGGAACATCAAATGGACCAAATTTGGGAACCGGAAGAGGTAAGGAGTCCGAAATGTAGCTTTGTGCCTCCAAATGGTGGGAACTTACTTTTAGTGTATATGATGAACGAGACGGACCCATACTTACCCAAACATGGATTAATAGGTTCTATACATGACTATGAGGAGAAACATGAGTGAAACGGTCTCAATCCAAGGGAGGAACATCAAATGGACCAAATTTGGGAACCGGAAGAGGTAAGGAGTCCGAAATGTAGCTTTGTGCCTCCAAATGGTGGGAACTTACTTTTAGTGTATATGATGAACGAGACGGACCCATACTTACCCAAACATGGATTAATAGGTTCTATACATGACTATGAGGAGAAACATGAGTGAAACGGTCTCAATCCAAGGGAGGAACATCAAATGGACCAAATTTGGGAACCGGAAGAGGTAAGGAGTCCGAAATGTAGCTTTGTGCCTCCAAATGGTGGGAACTTACTTTTAGTGTATATGATGAACGAGACGGACCCATACTTACCCAAACATGGATTAATAGGTTCTATACATGACTATGAGGAGAAACATGAGTGAAACGGTCTCAATCCAAGGGAGGAACATCAAATGGACCAAATTTGGGAACCGGAAGAGGTAAGGAGTCCGAAATGTAGCTTTGTGCCTCCAAATGGTGGGAACTTACTTTTAGTGTATATGATGAACGAGACGGACCCATACTTACCCAAACATGGATTAATAGGTTCTATACATGACTATGAGGAGAAACATGAGTGAAACGGTCTCAATCCAAGGGAGGAACATCAAATGGACCAAATTTGGGAACCGGAAGAGGTAAGGAGTCCGAAATGTAGCTTTGTGCCTCCAAATGGTGGGAACTTACTTTTAGTGTATATGATGAACGAGACGGACCCATACTTACCCAAACATGGATTAATAGGTTCTATACATGACTATGAGGAGAAACATGAGTGAAACGGTCTCAATCCAAGGGAGGAACATCAAATGGACCAAATTTGGGAACCGGAAGAGGTAAGGAGTCCGAAATGTAGCTTTGTGCCTCCAAATGGTGGGAACTTACTTTTAGTGTATATGATGAACGAGACGGACCCATACTTACCCAAACATGGATTAATAGGTTCTATACATGACTATGAGGAGAAACATGAGTGAAACGGTCTCAATCCAAGGGAGGAACATCAAATGGACCAAATTTGGGAACCGGAAGAGGTAAGGAGTCCGAAATGTAGCTTTGTGCCTCCAAATGGTGGGAACTTACTTTTAGTGTATATGATGAACGAGACGGACCCATACTTACCCAAACATGGATTAATAGGTTCTATACATGACTATGAGGAGAAACATGAGTGAAACGGTCTCAATCCAAGGGAGGAACATCAAATGGACCAAATTTGGGAACCGGAAGAGGTAAGGAGTCCGAAATGTAGCTTTGTGCCTCCAAATGGTGGGAACTTACTTTTAGTGTATATGATGAACGAGACGGACCCATACTTACCCAAACATGGATTAATAGGTTCTATACATGACTATGAGGAGAAACATGAGTGAAACGGTCTCAATCCAAGGGAGGAACATCAAATGGACCAAATTTGGGAACCGGAAGAGGTAAGGAGTCCGAAATGTAGCTTTGTGCCTCCAAATGGTGGGAACTTACTTTTAGTGTATATGATGAACGAGACGGACCCATACTTACCCAAACATGGATTAATAGGTTCTATACATGACTATGAGGAGAAACATGAGTGAAACGGTCTCAATCCAAGGGAGGAACATCAAATGGACCAAATTTGGGAACCGGAAGAGGTAAGGAGTCCGAAATGTAGCTTTGTGCCTCCAAATGGTGGGAACTTACTTTTAGTGTATATGATGAACGAGACGGACCCATACTTACCCAAACATGGATTAATAGGTTCTATACATGACTATGAGGAGAAACATGAGTGAAACGGTCTCAATCCAAGGGAGGAACATCAAATGGACCAAATTTGGGAACCGGAAGAGGTAAGGAGTCCGAAATGTAGCTTTGTGCCTCCAAATGGTGGGAACTTACTTTTAGTGTATATGATGAACGAGACGGACCCATACTTACCCAAACATGGATTAATAGGTTCTATACATGACTATGAGGAGAAACATGAGTGAAACGGTCTCAATCCAAGGGAGGAACATCAAATGGACCAAATTTGGGAACCGGAAGAGGTAAGGAGTCCGAAATGTAGCTTTGTGCCTCCAAATGGTGGGAACTTACTTTTAGTGTATATGATGAACGAGACGGACCCATACTTACCCAAACATGGATTAATAGGTTCTATACATGACTATGAGGAGAAACATGAGTGAAACGGTCTCAATCCAAGGGAGGAACATCAAATGGACCAAATTTGGGAACCGGAAGAGGTAAGGAGTCCGAAATGTAGCTTTGTGCCTCCAAATGGTGGGAACTTACTTTTAGTGTATATGATGAACGAGACGGACCCATACTTACCCAAACATGGATTAATAGGTTCTATACATGACTATGAGGAGAAACATGAGTGAAACGGTCTCAATCCAAGGGAGGAACATCAAATGGACCAAATTTGGGAACCGGAAGAGGTAAGGAGTCCGAAATGTAGCTTTGTGCCTCCAAATGGTGGGAACTTACTTTTAGTGTATATGATGAACGAGACGGACCCATACTTACCCAAACATGGATTAATAGGTTCTATACATGACTATGAGGAGAAACATGAGTGAAACGGTCTCAATCCAAGGGAGGAACATCAAATGGACCAAATTTGGGAACCGGAAGAGGTAAGGAGTCCGAAATGTAGCTTTGTGCCTCCAAATGGTGGGAACTTACTTTTAGTGTATATGATGAACGAGACGGACCCATACTTACCCAAACATGGATTAATAGGTTCTATACATGACTATGAGGAGAAACATGAGTGAAACGGTCTCAATCCAAGGGAGGAACATCAAATGGACCAAATTTGGGAACCGGAAGAGGTAAGGAGTCCGAAATGTAGCTTTGTGCCTCCAAATGGTGGGAACTTACTTTTAGTGTATATGATGAACGAGACGGACCCATACTTACCCAAACATGGATTAATAGGTTCTATACATGACTATGAGGAGAAACATGAGTGAAACGGTCTCAATCCAAGGGAGGAACATCAAATGGACCAAATTTGGGAACCGGAAGAGGTAAGGAGTCCGAAATGTAGCTTTGTGCCTCCAAATGGTGGGAACTTACTTTTAGTGTATATGATGAACGAGACGGACCCATACTTACCCAAACATGGATTAATAGGTTCTATACATGACTATGAGGAGAAACATGAGTGAAACGGTCTCAATCCAAGGGAGGAACATCAAATGGACCAAATTTGGGAACCGGAAGAGGTAAGGAGTCCGAAATGTAGCTTTGTGCCTCCAAATGGTGGGAACTTACTTTTAGTGTATATGATGAACGAGACGGACCCATACTTACCCAAACATGGATTAATAGGTTCTATACATGACTATGAGGAGAAACATGAGTGAAACGGTCTCAATCCAAGGGAGGAACATCAAATGGACCAAATTTGGGAACCGGAAGAGGTAAGGAGTCCGAAATGTAGCTTTGTGCCTCCAAATGGTGGGAACTTACTTTTAGTGTATATGATGAACGAGACGGACCCATACTTACCCAAACATGGATTAATAGGTTCTATACATGACTATGAGGAGAAACATGAGTGAAACGGTCTCAATCCAAGGGAGGAACATCAAATGGACCAAATTTGGGAACCGGAAGAGGTAAGGAGTCCGAAATGTAGCTTTGTGCCTCCAAATGGTGGGAACTTACTTTTAGTGTATATGATGAACGAGACGGACCCATACTTACCCAAACATGGATTAATAGGTTCTATACATGACTATGAGGAGAAACATGAGTGAAACGGTCTCAATCCAAGGGAGGAACATCAAATGGACCAAATTTGGGAACCGGAAGAGGTAAGGAGTCCGAAATGTAGCTTTGTGCCTCCAAATGGTGGGAACTTACTTTTAGTGTATATGATGAACGAGACGGACCCATACTTACCCAAACATGGATTAATAGGTTCTATACATGACTATGAGGAGAAACATGAGTGAAACGGTCTCAATCCAAGGGAGGAACATCAAATGGACCAAATTTGGGAACCGGAAGAGGTAAGGAGTCCGAAATGTAGCTTTGTGCCTCCAAATGGTGGGAACTTACTTTTAGTGTATATGATGAACGAGACGGACCCATACTTACCCAAACATGGATTAATAGGTTCTATACATGACTATGAGGAGAAACATGAGTGAAACGGTCTCAATCCAAGGGAGGAACATCAAATGGACCAAATTTGGGAACCGGAAGAGGTAAGGAGTCCGAAATGTAGCTTTGTGCCTCCAAATGGTGGGAACTTACTTTTAGTGTATATGATGAACGAGACGGACCCATACTTACCCAAACATGGATTAATAGGTTCTATACATGACTATGAGGAGAAACATGAGTGAAACGGTCTCAATCCAAGGGAGGAACATCAAATGGACCAAATTTGGGAACCGGAAGAGGTAAGGAGTCCGAAATGTAGCTTTGTGCCTCCAAATGGTGGGAACTTACTTTTAGTGTATATGATGAACGAGACGGACCCATACTTACCCAAACATGGATTAATAGGTTCTATACATGACTATGAGGAGAAACATGAGTGAAACGGTCTCAATCCAAGGGAGGAACATCAAATGGACCAAATTTGGGAACCGGAAGAGGTAAGGAGTCCGAAATGTAGCTTTGTGCCTCCAAATGGTGGGAACTTACTTTTAGTGTATATGATGAACGAGACGGACCCATACTTACCCAAACATGGATTAATAGGTTCTATACATGACTATGAGGAGAAACATGAGTGAAACGGTCTCAATCCAAGGGAGGAACATCAAATGGACCAAATTTGGGAACCGGAAGAGGTAAGGAGTCCGAAATGTAGCTTTGTGCCTCCAAATGGTGGGAACTTACTTTTAGTGTATATGATGAACGAGACGGACCCATACTTACCCAAACATGGATTAATAGGTTCTATACATGACTATGAGGAGAAACATGAGTGAAACGGTCTCAATCCAAGGGAGGAACATCAAATGGACCAAATTTGGGAACCGGAAGAGGTAAGGAGTCCGAAATGTAGCTTTGTGCCTCCAAATGGTGGGAACTTACTTTTAGTGTATATGATGAACGAGACGGACCCATACTTACCCAAACATGGATTAATAGGTTCTATACATGACTATGAGGAGAAACATGAGTGAAACGGTCTCAATCCAAGGGAGGAACATCAAATGGACCAAATTTGGGAACCGGAAGAGGTAAGGAGTCCGAAATGTAGCTTTGTGCCTCCAAATGGTGGGAACTTACTTTTAGTGTATATGATGAACGAGACGGACCCATACTTACCCAAACATGGATTAATAGGTTCTATACATGACTATGAGGAGAAACATGAGTGAAACGGTCTCAATCCAAGGGAGGAACATCAAATGGACCAAATTTGGGAACCGGAAGAGGTAAGGAGTCCGAAATGTAGCTTTGTGCCTCCAAATGGTGGGAACTTACTTTTAGTGTATATGATGAACGAGACGGACCCATACTTACCCAAACATGGATTAATAGGTTCTATACATGACTATGAGGAGAAACATGAGTGAAACGGTCTCAATCCAAGGGAGGAACATCAAATGGACCAAATTTGGGAACCGGAAGAGGTAAGGAGTCCGAAATGTAGCTTTGTGCCTCCAAATGGTGGGAACTTACTTTTAGTGTATATGATGAACGAGACGGACCCATACTTACCCAAACATGGATTAATAGGTTCTATACATGACTATGAGGAGAAACATGAGTGAAACGGTCTCAATCCAAGGGAGGAACATCAAATGGACCAAATTTGGGAACCGGAAGAGGTAAGGAGTCCGAAATGTAGCTTTGTGCCTCCAAATGGTGGGAACTTACTTTTAGTGTATATGATGAACGAGACGGACCCATACTTACCCAAACATGGATTAATAGGTTCTATACATGACTATGAGGAGAAACATGAGTGAAACGGTCTCAATCCAAGGGAGGAACATCAAATGGACCAAATTTGGGAACCGGAAGAGGTAAGGAGTCCGAAATGTAGCTTTGTGCCTCCAAATGGTGGGAACTTACTTTTAGTGTATATGATGAACGAGACGGACCCATACTTACCCAAACATGGATTAATAGGTTCTATACATGACTATGAGGAGAAACATGAGTGAAACGGTCTCAATCCAAGGGAGGAACATCAAATGGACCAAATTTGGGAACCGGAAGAGGTAAGGAGTCCGAAATGTAGCTTTGTGCCTCCAAATGGTGGGAACTTACTTTTAGTGTATATGATGAACGAGACGGACCCATACTTACCCAAACATGGATTAATAGGTTCTATACATGACTATGAGGAGAAACATGAGTGAAACGGTCTCAATCCAAGGGAGGAACATCAAATGGACCAAATTTGGGAACCGGAAGAGGTAAGGAGTCCGAAATGTAGCTTTGTGCCTCCAAATGGTGGGAACTTACTTTTAGTGTATATGATGAACGAGACGGACCCATACTTACCCAAACATGGATTAATAGGTTCTATACATGACTATGAGGAGAAACATGAGTGAAACGGTCTCAATCCAAGGGAGGAACATCAAATGGACCAAATTTGGGAACCGGAAGAGGTAAGGAGTCCGAAATGTAGCTTTGTGCCTCCAAATGGTGGGAACTTACTTTTAGTGTATATGATGAACGAGACGGACCCATACTTACCCAAACATGGATTAATAGGTTCTATACATGACTATGAGGAGAAACATGAGTGAAACGGTCTCAATCCAAGGGAGGAACATCAAATGGACCAAATTTGGGAACCGGAAGAGGTAAGGAGTCCGAAATGTAGCTTTGTGCCTCCAAATGGTGGGAACTTACTTTTAGTGTATATGATGAACGAGACGGACCCATACTTACCCAAACATGGATTAATAGGTTCTATACATGACTATGAGGAGAAACATGAGTGAAACGGTCTCAATCCAAGGGAGGAACATCAAATGGACCAAATTTGGGAACCGGAAGAGGTAAGGAGTCCGAAATGTAGCTTTGTGCCTCCAAATGGTGGGAACTTACTTTTAGTGTATATGATGAACGAGACGGACCCATACTTACCCAAACATGGATTAATAGGTTCTATACATGACTATGAGGAGAAACATGAGTGAAACGGTCTCAATCCAAGGGAGGAACATCAAATGGACCAAATTTGGGAACCGGAAGAGGTAAGGAGTCCGAAATGTAGCTTTGTGCCTCCAAATGGTGGGAACTTACTTTTAGTGTATATGATGAACGAGACGGACCCATACTTACCCAAACATGGATTAATAGGTTCTATACATGACTATGAGGAGAAACATGAGTGAAACGGTCTCAATCCAAGGGAGGAACATCAAATGGACCAAATTTGGGAACCGGAAGAGGTAAGGAGTCCGAAATGTAGCTTTGTGCCTCCAAATGGTGGGAACTTACTTTTAGTGTATATGATGAACGAGACGGACCCATACTTACCCAAACATGGATTAATAGGTTCTATACATGACTATGAGGAGAAACATGAGTGAAACGGTCTCAATCCAAGGGAGGAACATCAAATGGACCAAATTTGGGAACCGGAAGAGGTAAGGAGTCCGAAATGTAGCTTTGTGCCTCCAAATGGTGGGAACTTACTTTTAGTGTATATGATGAACGAGACGGACCCATACTTACCCAAACATGGATTAATAGGTTCTATACATGACTATGAGGAGAAACATGAGTGAAACGGTCTCAATCCAAGGGAGGAACATCAAATGGACCAAATTTGGGAACCGGAAGAGGTAAGGAGTCCGAAATGTAGCTTTGTGCCTCCAAATGGTGGGAACTTACTTTTAGTGTATATGATGAACGAGACGGACCCATACTTACCCAAACATGGATTAATAGGTTCTATACATGACTATGAGGAGAAACATGAGTGAAACGGTCTCAATCCAAGGGAGGAACATCAAATGGACCAAATTTGGGAACCGGAAGAGGTAAGGAGTCCGAAATGTAGCTTGTGCCTCCACATTGTGGGAACTTACTTGTAGTGTATATGATGAACTAGACGGACCCATACTTACCCAAACATGGATTAATAGGTTCTATACATGACTATGAGGAGAAACATGAGTGAAACGGTCTCAATCCAAGGGAGGAACATCAAATGGACCAAATTTGGGAACCGGAAGAGGTAAGGAGTCCGAAATGTAGCTTTGTGCCTCCAAATGGTGGGAACTTACTTTTAGTGTATATGATGAACGAGACGGACCCATACTTACCCAAACATGGATTAATAGGTTCTATACATGACTATGAGGAGAAACATGAGTGAAACGGTCTCAATCCAAGGGAGGAACATCAAATGGACCAAATTTGGGAACCGGAAGAGGTAAGGAGTCCGAAATGTAGCTTTGTGCCTCCAAATGGTGGGAACTTACTTTTAGTGTATATGATGAACGAGACGGACCCATACTTACCCAAACATGGATTAATAGGTTCTATACATGACTATGAGGAGAAACATGAGTGAAACGGTCTCAATCCAAGGAGAACATCAAAGTGGACTAAATTTGGGAACCAGAAGAGGTAATGAGTAGCTCTGTGTGCCTCCACATTGTGGGAACTTACTTGTAGTGTATATGATGAACTAGACGGACCCATACTTACCCAAACATGGATTAATAGGTTCTATACATGACTATGAGGAGAAACATGAGTGAAACGGTCTCAATCCAAGGGAGGAACATCAAATGAAC
>CACVBM020000680.1:0-11389 GCA_902728155.2 Microthlaspi erraticum
GGAGAGATAAGGAGTCCGATGTACCTCTGTGACTCCACATTGTGGAAACTCACTTGTAGTGTATAAGATGAACTAGATGGACCCATACTTACCAAACATGGATTAATAGGTTCTACACATGACTATGAGGACAAACATGAGTGAAACGGTCTCAATCCAAGGGAGGAACATCAAATGGACCTAATTTGGGAACCGGAAGAGGTAAGGAGTCCGAAATGTACCTCTGTGACTCCACATTGTGGAAACTCACTTGTAGTGTATAAGATGAACTAGATGGACCCATACTTACCCAAACATGGATTAATAGGTTCTACACATGACTATGAGGACAAACATGAGTGAAACGGTCTCAATCCAAGGGAGGAACATCAAATGGACCTAATTTGGGAACCGGAAGAGGTAAGGAGTCCGAAATGTACCTCTGTGACTCCACATTGTGGAAACTCACTTGTAGTGTATAAGATGAACTAGATGGACCCATACTTACCCAAACATGGATTAATAGGTTCTACACATGACTATGAGGACAAACATGAGTGAAACGGTCTCAATCCAAGGGAGGAACATCAAATGGACCTAATTTGGGAACCGGAAGAGGTAAGGAGTCCGAAATGTACCTCTGTGACTCCACATTGTGGAAACTCACTTGTAGTGTATAAGATGAACTAGATGGACCCATACTTACCCAAACATGGATTAATAGGTTCTACACATGACTATGAGGACAAACATGAGTGAAACGGTCTCAATCCAAGGGAGGAACATCAAATGGACCTAATTTGGGAACCGGAAGAGGTAAGGAGTCCGAAATGTACCTCTGTGACTCCACATTGTGGAAACTCACTTGTAGTGTATAAGATGAACTAGATGGACCCATACTTACCCAAACATGGATTAATAGGTTCTACACATGACTATGAGGACAAACATGAGTGAAACGGTCTCAATCCAAGGGAGGAACATCAAATGGACCTAATTTGGGAACCGGAAGAGGTAAGGAGTCCGAAATGTACCTCTGTGACTCCACATTGTGGAAACTCACTTGTAGTGTATAAGATGAACTAGATGGACCCATACTTACCCAAACATGGATTAATAGGTTCTACACATGACTATGAGGACAAACATGAGTGAAACGGTCTCAATCCAAGGGAGGAACATCAAATGGACCTAATTTGGGAACCGGAAGAGGTAAGGAGTCCGAAATGTACCTCTGTGACTCCACATTGTGGAAACTCACTTGTAGTGTATAAGATGAACTAGATGGACCCATACTTACCCAAACATGGATTAATAGGTTCTACACATGACTATGAGGACAAACATGAGTGAAACGGTCTCAATCCAAGGGAGGAACATCAAATGGACCTAATTTGGGAACCGGAAGAGGTAAGGAGTCCGAAATGTACCTCTGTGACTCCACATTGTGGAAACTCACTTGTAGTGTATAAGATGAACTAGATGGACCCATACTTACCCAAACATGGATTAATAGGTTCTACACATGACTATGAGGACAAACATGAGTGAAACGGTCTCAATCCAAGGGAGGAACATCAAATGGACCTAATTTGGGAACCGGAAGAGGTAAGGAGTCCGAAATGTACCTCTGTGACTCCACATTGTGGAAACTCACTTGTAGTGTATAAGATGAACTAGATGGACCCATACTTACCCAAACATGGATTAATAGGTTCTACACATGACTATGAGGACAAACATGAGTGAAACGGTCTCAATCCAAGGGAGGAACATCAAATGGACCTAATTTGGGAACCGGAAGAGGTAAGGAGTCCGAAATGTACCTCTGTGACTCCACATTGTGGAAACTCACTTGTAGTGTATAAGATGAACTAGATGGACCCATACTTACCCAAACATGGATTAATAGGTTCTACACATGACTATGAGGACAAACATGAGTGAAACGGTCTCAATCCAAGGGAGGAACATCAAATGGACCTAATTTGGGAACCGGAAGAGGTAAGGAGTCCGAAATGTACCTCTGTGACTCCACATTGTGGAAACTCACTTGTAGTGTATAAGATGAACTAGATGGACCCATACTTACCCAAACATGGATTAATAGGTTCTACACATGACTATGAGGACAAACATGAGTGAAACGGTCTCAATCCAAGGGAGGAACATCAAATGGACCTAATTTGGGAACCGGAAGAGGTAAGGAGTCCGAAATGTACCTCTGTGACTCCACATTGTGGAAACTCACTTGTAGTGTATAAGATGAACTAGATGGACCCATACTTACCCAAACATGGATTAATAGGTTCTACACATGACTATGAGGACAAACATGAGTGAAACGGTCTCAATCCAAGGGAGGAACATCAAATGGACCTAATTTGGGAACCGGAAGAGGTAAGGAGTCCGAAATGTACCTCTGTGACTCCACATTGTGGAAACTCACTTGTAGTGTATAAGATGAACTAGATGGACCCATACTTACCCAAACATGGATTAATAGGTTCTACACATGACTATGAGGACAAACATGAGTGAAACGGTCTCAATCCAAGGGAGGAACATCAAATGGACCTAATTTGGGAACCGGAAGAGGTAAGGAGTCCGAAATGTACCTCTGTGACTCCACATTGTGGAAACTCACTTGTAGTGTATAAGATGAACTAGATGGACCCATACTTACCCAAACATGGATTAATAGGTTCTACACATGACTATGAGGACAAACATGAGTGAAACGGTCTCAATCCAAGGGAGGAACATCAAATGGACCTAATTTGGGAACCGGAAGAGGTAAGGAGTCCGAAATGTACCTCTGTGACTCCACATTGTGGAAACTCACTTGTAGTGTATAAGATGAACTAGATGGACCCATACTTACCAAACATGGATTAATAGGTTCTACACATGACTATGAGGACAAACATGAGTGAAACGGTCTCAATCCAAGGGAGGAACATCAAATGGACCTAATTTGGGAACCGGAAGAGGTAAGGAGTCCGAAATGTACCTCTGTGACTCCACATTGTGGAAACTCACTTGTAGTGTATAAGATGAACTAGATGGACCCATACTTACCCAAACATGGATTAATAGGTTCTACACATGACTATGAGGACAAACATGAGTGAAACGGTCTCAATCCAAGGGAGGAACATCAAATGGACCTAATTTGGGAACCGGAAGAGGTAAGGAGTCCGAAATGTACCTCTGTGACTCCACATTGTGGAAACTCACTTGTAGTGTATAAGATGAACTAGATGGACCCATACTTACCAAACATGGATTAATAGGTTCTACACATGACTATGAGGACAAACATGAGTGAAACGGTCTCAATCCAAGGGAGGAACATCAAATGGACCTAATTTGGGAACCGGAAGAGGTAAGGAGTCCGAAATGTACCTCTGTGACTCCACATTGTGGAAACTCACTTGTAGTGTATAAGATGAACTAGATGGACCCATACTTACCCAAACATGGATTAATAGGTTCTACACATGACTATGAGGACAAACATGAGTGAAACGGTCTCAATCCAAGGGAGGAACATCAAATGGACCTAATTTGGGAACCGGAAGAGGTAAGGAGTCCGAAATGTACCTCTGTGACTCCACATTGTGGAAACTCACTTGTAGTGTATAAGATGAACTAGATGGACCCATACTTACCCAAACATGGATTAATAGGTTCTACACATGACTATGAGGACAAACATGAGTGAAACGGTCTCAATCCAAGGGAGGAACATCAAATGGACCTAATTTGGGAACCGGAAGAGGTAAGGAGTCCGAAATGTACCTCTGTGACTCCACATTGTGGAAACTCACTTGTAGTGTATAAGATGAACTAGATGGACCCATACTTACCCAAACATGGATTAATAGGTTCTACACATGACTATGAGGACAAACATGAGTGAAACGGTCTCAATCCAAGGGAGGAACATCAAATGGACCTAATTTGGGAACCGGAAGAGGTAAGGAGTCCGAAATGTACCTCTGTGACTCCACATTGTGGAAACTCACTTGTAGTGTATAAGATGAACTAGATGGACCCATACTTACCCAAACATGGATTAATAGGTTCTACACATGACTATGAGGACAAACATGAGTGAAACGGTCTCAATCCAAGGGAGGAACATCAAATGGACCTAATTTGGGAACCGGAAGAGGTAAGGAGTCCGAAATGTACCTCTGTGACTCCACATTGTGGAAACTCACTTGTAGTGTATAAGATGAACTAGATGGACCCATACTTACCCAAACATGGATTAATAGGTTCTACACATGACTATGAGGACAAACATGAGTGAAACGGTCTCAATCCAAGGGAGGAACATCAAATGGACCTAATTTGGGAACCGGAAGAGGTAAGGAGTCCGAAATGTACCTCTGTGACTCCACATTGTGGAAACTCACTTGTAGTGTATAAGATGAACTAGATGGACCCATACTTACCCAAACATGGATTAATAGGTTCTACACATGACTATGAGGACAAACATGAGTGAAACGGTCTCAATCCAAGGGAGGAACATCAAATGGACCTAATTTGGGAACCGGAAGAGGTAAGGAGTCCGAAATGTACCTCTGTGACTCCACATTGTGGAAACTCACTTGTAGTGTATAAGATGAACTAGATGGACCCATACTTACCCAAACATGGATTAATAGGTTCTACACATGACTATGAGGACAAACATGAGTGAAACGGTCTCAATCCAAGGGAGGAACATCAAATGGACCTAATTTGGGAACCGGAAGAGGTAAGGAGTCCGAAATGTACCTCTGTGACTCCACATTGTGGAAACTCACTTGTAGTGTATAAGATGAACTAGATGGACCCATACTTACCCAAACATGGATTAATAGGTTCTACACATGACTATGAGGACAAACATGAGTGAAACGGTCTCAATCCAAGGGAGGAACATCAAATGGACCTAATTTGGGAACCGGAAGAGGTAAGGAGTCCGAAATGTACCTCTGTGACTCCACATTGTGGAAACTCACTTGTAGTGTATAAGATGAACTAGATGGACCCATACTTACCCAAACATGGATTAATAGGTTCTCACATGACTATGAGGACAAACATGAGTGAAACGGTCTCAATCCAAGGGAGGAACATCAAATGGACCTAATTTGGGAACCGGAAGAGGTAAGGAGTCCGAAATGTACCTCTGTGACTCCACATTGTGGAAACTCACTTGTAGTGTATAAGATGAACTAGATGGACCCATACTTACCCAAACATGGATTAATAGGTTCTACACATGACTATGAGGACAAACATGAGTGAAACGGTCTCAATCCAAGGGAGGAACATCAAATGGACCTAATTTGGGAACCGGAAGAGGTAAGGAGTCCGAAATGTACCTCTGTGACTCCACATTGTGGAAACTCACTTGTAGTGTATAAGATGAACTAGATGGACCCATACTTACCCAAACATGGATTAATAGGTTCTACACATGACTATGAGGACAAACATGAGTGAAACGGTCTCAATCCAAGGGAGGAACATCAAATGGACCTAATTTGGGAACCGGAAGAGGTAAGGAGTCCGAAATGTACCTCTGTGACTCCACATTGTGGAAACTCACTTGTAGTGTATAAGATGAACTAGATGGACCCATACTTACCAAACATGGATTAATAGGTTCTACACATGACTATGAGGACAAACATGAGTGAAACGGTCTCAATCCAAGGGAGGAACATCAAATGGACCTAATTTGGGAACCGGAAGAGGTAAGGAGTCCGAAATGTACCTCTGTGACTCCACATTGTGGAAACTCACTTGTAGTGTATAAGATGAACTAGATGGACCCATACTTACCCAAACATGGATTAATAGGTTCTCACATGACTATGAGGACAAACATGAGTGAAACGGTCTCAATCCAAGGGAGGAACATCAAATGGACCTAATTTGGGAACCGGAAGAGGTAAGGAGTCCGAAATGTACCTCTGTGACTCCACATTGTGGAAACTCACTTGTAGTGTATAAGATGAACTAGATGGACCCATACTTACCCAAACATGGATTAATAGGTTCTACACATGACTATGAGGACAAACATGAGTGAAACGGTCTCAATCCAAGGGAGGAACATCAAATGGACCTAATTTGGGAACCGGAAGAGGTAAGGAGTCCGAAATGTACCTCTGTGACTCCACATTGTGGAAACTCACTTGTAGTGTATAAGATGAACTAGATGGACCCATACTTACCCAAACATGGATTAATAGGTTCTACACATGACTATGAGGACAAACATGAGTGAAACGGTCTCAATCCAAGGGAGGAACATCAAATGGACCTAATTTGGGAACCGGAAGAGGTAAGGAGTCCGAAATGTACCTCTGTGACTCCACATTGTGGAAACTCACTTGTAGTGTATAAGATGAACTAGATGGACCCATACTTACCAAACATGGATTAATAGGTTCTACACATGACTATGAGGACAAACATGAGTGAAACGGTCTCAATCCAAGGGAGGAACATCAAATGGACCTAATTTGGGAACCGGAAGAGGTAAGGAGTCCGAAATGTACCTCTGTGACTCCACATTGTGGAAACTCACTTGTAGTGTATAAGATGAACTAGATGGACCCATACTTACCCAAACATGGATTAATAGGTTCTACACATGACTATGAGGACAAACATGAGTGAAACGGTCTCAATCCAAGGGAGGAACATCAAATGGACCTAATTTGGGAACCGGAAGAGGTAAGGAGTCCGAAATGTACCTCTGTGACTCCACATTGTGGAAACTCACTTGTAGTGTATAAGATGAACTAGATGGACCCATACTTACCCAAACATGGATTAATAGGTTCTACACATGACTATGAGGACAAACATGAGTGAAACGGTCTCAATCCAAGGGAGGAACATCAAATGGACCTAATTTGGGAACCGGAAGAGGTAAGGAGTCCGAAATGTACCTCTGTGACTCCACATTGTGGAAACTCACTTGTAGTGTATAAGATGAACTAGATGGACCCATACTTACCCAAACATGGATTAATAGGTTCTACACATGACTATGAGGACAAACATGAGTGAAACGGTCTCAATCCAAGGGAGGAACATCAAATGGACCTAATTTGGGAACCGGAAGAGGTAAGGAGTCCGAAATGTACCTCTGTGACTCCACATTGTGGAAACTCACTTGTAGTGTATAAGATGAACTAGATGGACCCATACTTACCCAAACATGGATTAATAGGTTCTACACATGACTATGAGGACAAACATGAGTGAAACGGTCTCAATCCAAGGGAGGAACATCAAATGGACCTAATTTGGGAACCGGAAGAGGTAAGGAGTCCGAAATGTACCTCTGTGACTCCACATTGTGGAAACTCACTTGTAGTGTATAAGATGAACTAGATGGACCCATACTTACCCAAACATGGATTAATAGGTTCTACACATGACTATGAGGACAAACATGAGTGAAACGGTCTCAATCCAAGGGAGGAACATCAAATGGACCTAATTTGGGAACCGGAAGAGGTAAGGAGTCCGAAATGTACCTCTGTGACTCCACATTGTGGAAACTCACTTGTAGTGTATAAGATGAACTAGATGGACCCATACTTATCCAAACATGGATTAATAGGTTCTACACATGACTATGAGGACAAACATGAGTGAAACGGTCTCAATCCAAGGGAGGAACATCAAATGGACCTAATTTGGGAACCGGAAGAGGTAAGGAGTCCGAAATGTACCTCTGTGACTCCACATTGTGGAAACTCACTTGTAGTGTATAAGATGAACTAGATGGACCCATACTTACCCAAACATGGATTAATAGGTTCTACACATGACTATGAGGACAAACATGAGTGAAACGGTCTCAATCCAAGGGAGGAACATCAAATGGACCTAATTTGGGAACCGGAAGAGGTAAGGAGTCCGAAATGTACCTCTGTGACTCCACATTGTGGAAACTCACTTGTAGTGTATAAGATGAACTAGATGGACCCATACTTATCCAAACATGGATTAATAGGTTCTACACATGACTATGAGGACAAACATGAGTGAAACGGTCTCAATCCAAGGGAGGAACATCAAATGGACCTAATTTGGGAACCGGAAGAGGTAAGGAGTCCGAAATGTACCTCTGTGACTCCACATTGTGGAAACTCACTTGTAGTGTATAAGATGAACTAGATGGACCCATACTTACCAAACATGGATTAATAGGTTCTACACATGACTATGAGGACAAACATGAGTGAAACGGTCTCAATCCAAGGGAGGAACATCAAATGGACCTAATTTGGGAACCGGAAGAGGTAAGGAGTCCGAAATGTACCTCTGTGACTCCACATTGTGGAAACTCACTTGTAGTGTATAAGATGAACTAGATGGACCCATACTTACCCAAACATGGATTAATAGGTTCTACACATGACTATGAGGACAAACATGAGTGAAACGGTCTCAATCCAAGGGAGGAACATCAAATGGACCTAATTTGGGAACCGGAAGAGGTAAGGAGTCCGAAATGTACCTCTGTGACTCCACATTGTGGAAACTCACTTGTAGTGTATAAGATGAACTAGATGGACCCATACTTACCCAAACATGGATTAATAGGTTCTACACATGACTATGAGGACAAACATGAGTGAAACGGTCTCAATCCAAGGGAGGAACATCAAATGGACCTAATTTGGGAACCGGAAGAGGTAAGGAGTCCGAAATGTACCTCTGTGACTCCACATTGTGGAAACTCACTTGTAGTGTATAAGATGAACTAGATGGACCCATACTTACCCAAACATGGATTAATAGGTTCTACACATGACTATGAGGACAAACATGAGTGAAACGGTCTCAATCCAAGGGAGGAACATCAAATGGACCTAATTTGGGAACCGGAAGAGGTAAGGAGTCCGAAATGTACCTCTGTGACTCCACATTGTGGAAACTCACTTGTAGTGTATAAGATGAACTAGATGGACCCATACTTACCCAAACATGGATTAATAGGTTCTACACATGACTATGAGGACAAACATGAGTGAAACGGTCTCAATCCAAGGGAGGAACATCAAATGGACCTAATTTGGGAACCGGAAGAGGTAAGGAGTCCGAAATGTACCTCTGTGACTCCACATTGTGGAAACTCACTTGTAGTGTATAAGATGAACTAGATGGACCCATACTTACCCAAACATGGATTAATAGGTTCTACACATGACTATGAGGACAAACATGAGTGAAACGGTCTCAATCCAAGGGAGGAACATCAAATGGACCTAATTTGGGAACCGGAAGAGGTAAGGAGTCCGAAATGTACCTCTGTGACTCCACATTGTGGAAACTCACTTGTAGTGTATAAGATGAACTAGATGGACCCATACTTACCCAAACATGGATTAATAGGTTCTACACATGACTATGAGGACAAACATGAGTGAAACGGTCTCAATCCAAGGGAGGAACATCAAATGGACCTAATTTGGGAACCGGAAGAGGTAAGGAGTCCGAAATGTACCTCTGTGACTCCACATTGTGGAAACTCACTTGTAGTGTATAAGATGAACTAGATGGACCCATACTTAAAACATGGATTAATAGGTTCTACTGACTATGAGGACAAACATGAGTGAAACGGTCTCAATCCAAGGGAGGAACATCAAATGGACCTAATTTGGGAACCGGAAGAGGTAAGGAGTCCGAAATGTACCTCTGTGACTCCACATTGTGGAAACTCACTTGTAGTGTATAAGATGAACTAGATGGACCCATACTTACCCAAACATGGATTAATAGGTTCTACACATGACTATGAGGACAAACATGAGTGAAACGGTCTCAATCCAAGGGAGGAACATCAAATGGACCTAATTTGGGAACCGGAAGAGGTAAGGAGTCCGAAATGTACCTCTGTGACTCCACATTGTGGAAACTCACTTGTAGTGTATAAGATGAACTAGATGGACCCATACTTATCCAAACATGGATTAATAGGTTCTACACATGACTATGAGGACAAACATGAGTGAAACGGTCTCAATCCAAGGGAGGAACATCAAATGGACCTAATTTGGGAACCGGAAGAGGTAAGGAGTCCGAAATGTACCTCTGTGACTCCACATTGTGGAAACTCACTTGTAGTGTATAAGATGAACTAGATGGACCCATACTTATCCCAAACATGGATTAATAGGTTCTACACATGACTATGAGGACAAACATGAGTGAAACGGTCTCAATCCAAGGGAGGAACATCAAATGGACCTAATTTGGGAACCGGAAGAGGTAAGGAGTCCGAAATGTACCTCTGTGACTCCACATTGTGGAAACTCACTTGTAGTGTATAAGATGAACTAGATGGACCCATACTTACCCAAACATGGATTAATAGGTTCTACACATGACTATGAGGACAAACATGAGTGAAACGGTCTCAATCCAAGGGAGGAACATCAAATGGACCTAATTTGGGAACCGGAAGAGGTAAGGAGTCCGAAATGTACCTCTGTGACTCCACATTGTGGAAACTCACTTGTAGTGTATAAGATGAACTAGATGGACCCATACTTACCCAAACATGGATTAATAGGTTCTACACATGACTATGAGGACAAACATGAGTGAAACGGTCTCAATCCAAGGGAGGAACATCAAATGGACCTAATTTGGGAACCGGAAGAGGTAAGGAGTCCGAAATGTACCTCTGTGACTCCACATTGTGGAAACTCACTTGTAGTGTATAAGATGAACTAGATGGACCCATACTTATCCAAACATGGATTAATAGGTTCTACACATGACTATGAGGACAAACATGAGTGAAACGGTCTCAATCCAAGGGAGGAACATCAAATGGACCTAATTTGGGAACCGGAAGAGGTAAGGAGTCCGAAATGTACCTCTGTGACTCCACATTGTGGAAACTCACTTGTAGTGTATAAGATGAACTAGATGGACCCATACTTATCCCAAACATGGATTAATAGGTTCTACACATGACTATGAGGACAAACATGAGTGAAACGGTCTCAATCCAAGGGAGGAACATCAAATGGACCTAATTTGGGAACCGGAAGAGGTAAGGAGTCCGAAATGTACCTCTGTGACTCCACATTGTGGAAACTCACTTGTAGTGTATAAGATGAACTAGATGGACCCATACTTATCCAAACATGGATTAATAGGTTCTACACATGACTATGAGGACAAACATGAGTGAAACGGTCTCAATCCAAGGGAGGAACATCAAATGGACCTAATTTGGGAACCGGAAGAGGTAAGGAGTCCGAAATGTACCTCTGTGACTCCACATTGTGGAAACTCACTTGTAGTGTATAAGATGAACTAGATGGACCCATACTTACCCAAACATGGATTAATAGGTTCT
>CACVBM020000681.1:0-11381 GCA_902728155.2 Microthlaspi erraticum
GGTCCATCTAGTTCATCTTATACACTACAAGTGAGTTTCCTCAATGTGGAGTCACAGAGGTACATTTCGGACTCCTTACCTCTTCCGGTTCCCAAATTTGGTCCATTTGATGTTCCTCCCTTGGATTGAGACCGTTTCACTCATGTTTGTCCTCATAGTCATGTGTAGAACCTATTAATCCATGTTTGGGTAAGTATGGGTCCATCTAGTTCATCTTATACACTACAAGTGAGTTTCCACAATGTGGAGTCACAGAGGTACATTTCGGACTCCTTACCTCTTCCGGTTCCCAAATTTGGTCCATTTGATGTTCCTCCCTTGGATTGAGACCGTTTCACTCATGTTTGTCCTCATAGTCATGTGGAGAACCTATTAATCCATGTTTGGGTAAGTATGGGTCCATCTAGTTCATCTTATACACTACAAGTGAGTTTCCACAATGTGGAGTCACAGAGGTACATTTCGGACTCCTTACCTCTTCCGGTTCCCAAATTTGGTCCATTTGATGTTCCTCCCTTGGATTGAGACCGTTTCACTCATGTTTGTCCTCATAGTCATGTGTAGAACCTATTAATCCATGTTTGGGTAAGTATGGGTCCATCTAGTTCATCTTATACACTACAAGTGAGTTTCCACAATGTGGAGTCACAGAGGTACATTTCGGACTCCTTACCTCTTCCGGTTCCCAAATTAGGTCCATTTGATGTTCCTCCCTTGGATTGAGACCGTTTCACTCATGTTTGTCCTCATAGTCATGTGTAGAACCTATTAATCCATGTTTGGGTAAGTATGGGTCCATCTAGTTCATCTTATACACTACAAGTGAGTTTCCACAATGTGGAGTCACAGAGGTACATTTCGGACTCCTTACCTCTTCCGGTTCCCAAATTTGGTCCATTTGATGTTCCTCCCTTGGATTGAGACCGTTTCACTCATGTTTGTCCTCATAGTCATGTGTAGAACCTATTAATCCATGTTTGGGTAAGTATGGGTCCATCTAGTTCATCTTATACACTACAAGTGAGTTTCCACAATGTGGAGTCACAGAGGTACATTTCGGACTCCTTACCTCTTCCGGTTCCCAAATTTGGTCCATTTGATGTTCCTCCCTTGGATTGAGACCGTTTCACTCATGTTTGTCCTCATAGTCATGTGTAGAACCTATTAATCCATGTTTGGGTAAGTATGGGTCCATCTAGTTCATCTTATACACTACAAGTGAGTTTCCACAATGTGGAGTCACAGAGGTACATTTCGGACTCCTTACCTCTTCCGGTTCCCAAATTTGGTCCATTTGATGTTCCTCCCTTGGATTGAGACCGTTTCACTCATGTTTGTCCTCATAGTCATGTGTAGAACCTATTAATCCATGTTTGGGTAAGTATGGGTCCATCTAGTTCATCTTATACACTACAAGTGAGTTTCCACAATGTGGAGTCACAGAGGTACATTTCGGACTCCTTACCTCTTCCGGTTCCCAAATTTGGTCCATTTGATGTTCCTCCCTTGGATTGAGACCGTTTCACTCATGTTTGTCCTCATAGTCATGTGGAGAACCTATTAATCCATGTTTGGGTAAGTATGGGTCCATCTAGTTCATCTTATACACTACAAGTGAGTTTCCACAATGTGGAGTCACAGAGGTACATTTCGGACTCCTTACCTCTTCCGGTTCCCAAATTTGGTCCATTTGATGTTCCTCCCTTGGATTGAGACCGTTTCACTCATGTTTGTCCTCATAGTCATGTGTAGAACCTATTAATCCATGTTTGGGTAAGTATGGGTCCATCTAGTTCATCTTATACACTACAAGTGAGTTTCCTCAATGTGGAGTCACAGAGGTACATTTCGGACTCCTTACCTCTTCCGGTTCCCAAATTTGGTCCATTTGATGTTCCTCCCTTGGATTGAGACCGTTTCACTCATGTTTGTCCTCATAGTCATGTGTAGAACCTATTAATCCATGTTTGGGTAAGTATGGGTCCATCTAGTTCATCTTATACACTACAAGTGAGTTTCCACAATGTGGAGTCACAGAGGTACATTTCGGACTCCTTACCTCTTCCGGTTCCCAAATTAGGTCCATTTGATGTTCCTCCCTTGGATTGAGACCGTTTCACTCATGTTTGTCCTCATAGTCATGTGTAGAACCTATTAATCCATGTTTGGGTAAGTATGGGTCCATCTAGTTCATCTTATACACTACAAGTGAGTTTCCACAATGTGGAGTCACAGAGGTACATTTCGGACTCCTTACCTCTTCCGGTTCCCAAATTTGGTCCATTTGATGTTCCTCCCTTGGATTGAGACCGTTTCACTCATGTTTGTCCTCATAGTCATGTGGAGAACCTATTAATCCATGTTTGGGTAAGTATGGGTCCATCTAGTTCATCTTATACACTACAAGTGAGTTTCCACAATGTGGAGTCACAGAGGTACATTTCGGACTCCTTACCTCTTCCGGTTCCCAAATTTGGTCCATTTGATGTTCCTCCCTTGGATTGAGACCGTTTCACTCATGTTTGTCCTCATAGTCATGTGGAGAACCTATTAATCCATGTTTGGGTAAGTATGGGTCCATCTAGTTCATCTTATACACTACAAGTGAGTTTCCACAATGTGGAGTCACAGAGGTACATTTCGGACTCCTTACCTCTTCCGGTTCCCAAATTTGGTCCATTTGATGTTCCTCCCTTGGATTGAGACCGTTTCACTCATGTTTGTCCTCATAGTCATGTGGAGAACCTATTAATCCATGTTTGGGTAAGTATGGGTCCATCTAGTTCATCTTATACACTACAAGTGAGTTTCCACAATGTGGAGTCACAGAGGTACATTTCGGACTCCTTACCTCTTCCGGTTCCCAAATTTGGTCCATTTGATGTTCCTCCCTTGGATTGAGACCGTTTCACTCATGTTTGTCCTCATAGTAATGTGGAGAACCTATTAATCCATGTTTGGGTAAGTATGGGTCCATCTAGTTCATCTTATACACTACAAGTGAGTTTCCACAATGTGGAGTCACAGAGGTACATTTCGGACTCCTTACCTCTTCCGGTTCCCAAATTTGGTCCATTTGATGTTCCTCCCTTGGATTGAGACCGTTTCACTCATGTTTGTCCTCATAGTAATGTGGAGAACCTATTAATCCATGTTTGGGTAAGTATGGGTCCATCTAGTTCATCTTATACACTACAAGTGAGTTTCCACAATGTGGAGTCACAGAGGTACATTTCGGACTCCTTACCTCTTCCGGTTCCCAAATTTGGTCCATTTGATGTTCCTCCCTTGGATTGAGACCGTTTCACTCATGTTTGTCCTCATAGTAATGTGGAGAACCTATTAATCCATGTTTGGGTAAGTATGGGTCCATCTAGTTCATCTTATACACTACAAGTGAGTTTCCACAATGTGGAGTCACAGAGGTACATTTCGGACTCCTTACCTCTTCCGGTTCCCAAATTTGGTCCATTTGATGTTCCTCCCTTGGATTGAGACCGTTTCACTCATGTTTGTCCTCATAGTCATGTGGAGAACCTATTAATCCATGTTTGGGTAAGTATGGGTCCATCTAGTTCATCTTATACACTACAAGTGAGTTTCCACAATGTGGAGTCACAGAGGTACATTTCGGACTCCTTACCTCTTCCGGTTCCCAAATTTGGTCCATTTGATGTTCCTCCCTTGGATTGAGACCGTTTCACTCATGTTTGTCCTCATAGTAATGTGGAGAACCTATTAATCCATGTTTGGGTAAGTATGGGTCCATCTAGTTCATCTTATACACTACAAGTGAGTTTCCACAATGTGGAGTCACAGAGGTACATTTCGGACTCCTTACCTCTTCCGGTTCCCAAATTTGGTCCATTTGATGTTCCTCCCTTGGATTGAGACCGTTTCACTCATGTTTGTCCTCATAGTAATGTGGAGAACCTATTAATCCATGTTTGGGTAAGTATGGGTCCATCTAGTTCATCTTATACACTACAAGTGAGTTTCCACAATGTGGAGTCACAGAGGTACATTTCGGACTCCTTACCTCTTCCGGTTCCCAAATTTGGTCCATTTGATGTTCCTCCCTTGGATTGAGACCGTTTCACTCATGTTTGTCCTCATAGTAATGTGGAGAACCTATTAATCCATGTTTGGGTAAGTATGGGTCCATCTAGTTCATCTTATACACTACAAGTGAGTTTCCACAATGTGGAGTCACAGAGGTACATTTCGGACTCCTTACCTCTTCCGGTTCCCAAATTTGGTCCATTTGATGTTCCTCCCTTGGATTGAGACCGTTTCACTCATGTTTGTCCTCATAGTCATGTGGAGAACCTATTAATCCATGTTTGGGTAAGTATGGGTCCATCTAGTTCATCTTATACACTACAAGTGAGTTTCCACAATGTGGAGTCACAGAGGTACATTTCGGACTCCTTACCTCTTCCGGTTCCCAAATTTGGTCCATTTGATGTTCCTCCCTTGGATTGAGACCGTTTCACTCATGTTTGTCCTCATAGTAATGTGGAGAACCTATTAATCCATGTTTGGGTAAGTATGGGTCCATCTAGTTCATCTTATACACTACAAGTGAGTTTCCACAATGTGGAGTCACAGAGGTACATTTCGGACTCCTTACCTCTTCCGGTTCCCAAATTTGGTCCATTTGATGTTCCTCCCTTGGATTGAGACCGTTTCACTCATGTTTGTCCTCATAGTCATGTGGAGAACCTATTAATCCATGTTTGGGTAAGTATGGGTCCATCTAGTTCATCTTATACACTACAAGTGAGTTTCCACAATGTGGAGTCACAGAGGTACATTTCGGACTCCTTACCTCTTCCGGTTCCCAAATTTGGTCCATTTGATGTTCCTCCCTTGGATTGAGACCGTTTCACTCATGTTTGTCCTCATAGTCATGTGGAGAACCTATTAATCCATGTTTGGGTAAGTATGGGTCCATCTAGTTCATCTTATACACTACAAGTGAGTTTCCTCAATGTGGAGTCACAGAGGTACATTTCGGACTCCTTACCTCTTCCGGTTCCCAAATTTGGTCCATTTGATGTTCCTCCCTTGGATTGAGACCGTTTCACTCATGTTTGTCCTCATAGTAATGTGGAGAACCTATTAATCCATGTTTGGGTAAGTATGGGTCCATCTAGTTCATCTTATACACTACAAGTGAGTTTCCACAATGTGGAGTCACAGAGGTACATTTCGGACTCCTTACCTCTTCCGGTTCCCAAATTTGGTCCATTTGATGTTCCTCCCTTGGATTGAGACCGTTTCACTCATGTTTGTCCTCATAGTGTTAGAACCTATTAATCCATGTTTGGGTAAGTATGGGTCCATCTAGTTCATCTTATACACTACAAGTGAGTTTCCACAATGTGGAGTCACAGAGGTACATTTCGGACTCCTTACCTCTTCCGGTTCCCAAATTTGGTCCATTTGATGTTCCTCCCTTGGATTGAGACCGTTTCACTCATGTTTGTCCTCATAGTAATGTGGAGAACCTATTAATCCATGTTTGGGTAAGTATGGGTCCATCTAGTTCATCTTATACACTACAAGTGAGTTTCCACAATGTGGAGTCACAGAGGTACATTTCGGACTCCTTACCTCTTCCGGTTCCCAAATTTGGTCCATTTGATGTTCCTCCCTTGGATTGAGACCGTTTCACTCATGTTTGTCCTCATAGTAATGTGGAGAACCTATTAATCCATGTTTGGGTAAGTATGGGTCCATCTAGTTCATCTTATACACTACAAGTGAGTTTCCTCAATGTGGAGTCACAGAGGTACATTTCGGACTCCTTACCTCTTCCGGTTCCCAAATTTGGTCCATTTGATGTTCCTCCCTTGGATTGAGACCGTTTCACTCATGTTTGTCCTCATAGTAATGTGGAGAACCTATTAATCCATGTTTGGGTAAGTATGGGTCCATCTAGTTCATCTTATACACTACAAGTGAGTTTCCTCAATGTGGAGTCACAGAGGTACATTTCGGACTCCTTACCTCTTCCGGTTCCCAAATTTGGTCCATTTGATGTTCCTCCCTTGGATTGAGACCGTTTCACTCATGTTTGTCCTCATAGTAATGTAGAACCTATTAATCCATGTTTGGGTAAGTATGGGTCCATCTAGTTCATCTTATACACTACAAGTGAGTTTCCACAATGTGGAGTCACAGAGGTACATTTCGGACTCCTTACCTCTTCCGGTTCCCAAATTTGGTCCATTTGATGTTCCTCCCTTGGATTGAGACCGTTTCACTCATGTTTGTCCTCATAGTCATGTGAGAACCTATTAATCCATGTTTGGGTAAGTATGGGTCCATCTAGTTCATCTTATACACTACAAGTGAGTTTCCTCAATGTGGAGTCACAGAGGTACATTTCGGACTCCTTACCTCTTCCGGTTCCCAAATTTGGTCCATTTGATGTTCCTCCCTTGGATTGAGACCGTTTCACTCATGTTTGTCCTCATAGTCATGTGGAGAACCTATTAATCCATGTTTGGGTAAGTATGGGTCCATCTAGTTCATCTTATACACTACAAGTGAGTTTCCACAATGTGGAGTCACAGAGGTACATTTCGGACTCCTTACCTCTTCCGGTTCCCAAATTTGGTCCATTTGATGTTCCTCCCTTGGATTGAGACCGTTTCACTCATGTTTGTCCTCATAGTCATGTGTAGAACCTATTAATCCATGTTTGGGTAAGTATGGGTCCATCTAGTTCATCTTATACACTACAAGTGAGTTTCCACAATGTGGAGTCACAGAGGTACATTTCGGACTCCTTACCTCTTCCGGTTCCCAAATTTGGTCCATTTGATGTTCCTCCCTTGGATTGAGACCGTTTCACTCATGTTTGTCCTCATAGTCATGTGTAGAACCTATTAATCCATGTTTGGGTAAGTATGGGTCCATCTAGTTCATCTTATACACTACAAGTGAGTTTCCACAATGTGGAGTCACAGAGGTACATTTCGGACTCCTTACCTCTTCCGGTTCCCAAATTTGGTCCATTTGATGTTCCTCCCTTGGATTGAGACCGTTTCACTCATGTTTGTCCTCATAGTCATGTGTAGAACCTATTAATCCATGTTTGGGTAAGTATGGGTCCATCTAGTTCATCTTATACACTACAAGTGAGTTTCCACAATGTGGAGTCACAGAGGTACATTTCGGACTCCTTACCTCTTCCGGTTCCCAAATTTGGTCCATTTGATGTTCCTCCCTTGGATTGAGACCGTTTCACTCATGTTTGTCCTCATAGTCATGTGTAGAACCTATTAATCCATGTTTGGGTAAGTATGGGTCCATCTAGTTCATCTTATACACTACAAGTGAGTTTCCACAATGTGGAGTCACAGAGGTACATTTCGGACTCCTTACCTCTTCCGGTTCCCAAATTGGTCCATTTGATGTTCCTCCCTTGGATTGAGACCGTTTCACTCATGTTTGTCCTCATAGTCATGTGGAGAACCTATTAATCCATGTTTGGGTAAGTATGGGTCCATCTAGTTCATCTTATACACTACAAGTGAGTTTCCACAATGTGGAGTCACAGAGGTACATTTCGGACTCCTTACCTCTTCCGGTTCCCAAATTTGGTCCATTTGATGTTCCTCCCTTGGATTGAGACCGTTTCACTCATGTTTGTCCTCATAGTCATGTGGAGAACCTATTAATCCATGTTTGGGTAAGTATGGGTCCATCTAGTTCATCTTATACACTACAAGTGAGTTTCCACAATGTGGAGTCACAGAGGTACATTTCGGACTCCTTACCTCTTCCGGTTCCCAAATTTGGTCCATTTGATGTTCCTCCCTTGGATTGAGACCGTTTCACTCATGTTTGTCCTCATAGTCATGTTAGAACCTATTAATCCATGTTTGGGTAAGTATGGGTCCATCTAGTTCATCTTATACACTACAAGTGAGTTTCCACAATGTGGAGTCACAGAGGTACATTTCGGACTCCTTACCTCTTCCGGTTCCCAAATTTGGTCCATTTGATGTTCCTCCCTTGGATTGAGACCGTTTCACTCATGTTTGTCCTCATAGTCATGTAGAACCTATTAATCCATGTTTGGGTAAGTATGGGTCCATCTAGTTCATCTTATACACTACAAGTGAGTTTCCACAATGTGGAGTCACAGAGGTACATTTCGGACTCCTTACCTCTTCCGGTTCCCAAATTTGGTCCATTTGATGTTCCTCCCTTGGATTGAGACCGTTTCACTCATGTTTGTCCTCATAGTCATGTGTAGAACCTATTAATCCATGTTTGGGTAAGTATGGGTCCATCTAGTTCATCTTATACACTACAAGTGAGTTTCCACAATGTGGAGTCACAGAGGTACATTTCGGACTCCTTACCTCTTCCGGTTCCCAAATTTGGTCCATTTGATGTTCCTCCCTTGGATTGAGACCGTTTCACTCATGTTTGTCCTCATAGTCATGTTAGAACCTATTAATCCATGTTTGGGTAAGTATGGGTCCATCTAGTTCATCTTATACACTACAAGTGAGTTTCCACAATGTGGAGTCACAGAGGTACATTTCGGACTCCTTACCTCTTCCGGTTCCCAAATTTGGTCCATTTGATGTTCCTCCCTTGGATTGAGACCGTTTCACTCATGTTTGTCCTCATAGTCATGTGAGAACCTATTAATCCATGTTTGGGTAAGTATGGGTCCATCTAGTTCATCTTATACACTACAAGTGAGTTTCCACAATGTGGAGTCACAGAGGTACATTTCGGACTCCTTACCTCTTCCGGTTCCCAAATTTGGTCCATTTGATGTTCCTCCCTTGGATTGAGACCGTTTCACTCATGTTTGTCCTCATAGTCATGTTAGAACCTATTAATCCATGTTTGGGTAAGTATGGGTCCATCTAGTTCATCTTATACACTACAAGTGAGTTTCCACAATGTGGAGTCACAGAGGTACATTTCGGACTCCTTACCTCTTCCGGTTCCCAAATTTGGTCCATTTGATGTTCCTCCCTTGGATTGAGACCGTTTCACTCATGTTTGTCCTCATAGTCATGTGTAGAACCTATTAATCCATGTTTGGGTAAGTATGGGTCCATCTAGTTCATCTTATACACTACAAGTGAGTTTCCACAATGTGGAGTCACAGAGGTACATTTCGGACTCCTTACCTCTTCCGGTTCCCAAATTTGGTCCATTTGATGTTCCTCCCTTGGATTGAGACCGTTTCACTCATGTTTGTCCTCATAGTCATGTGTAGAACCTATTAATCCATGTTTGGGTAAGTATGGGTCCATCTAGTTCATCTTATACACTACAAGTGAGTTTCCACAATGTGGAGTCACAGAGGTACATTTCGGACTCCTTACCTCTTCCGGTTCCCAAATTTGGTCCATTTGATGTTCCTCCCTTGGATTGAGACCGTTTCACTCATGTTTGTCCTCATAGTCATGTGGAGAACCTATTAATCCATGTTTGGGTAAGTATGGGTCCATCTAGTTCATCTTATACACTACAAGTGAGTTTCCACAATGTGGAGTCACAGAGGTACATTTCGGACTCCTTACCTCTTCCGGTTCCCAAATTTGGTCCATTTGATGTTCCTCCCTTGGATTGAGACCGTTTCACTCATGTTTGTCCTCATAGTCATGTGGAGAACCTATTAATCCATGTTTGGGTAAGTATGGGTCCATCTAGTTCATCTTATACACTACAAGTGAGTTTCCACAATGTGGAGTCACAGAGGTACATTTCGGACTCCTTACCTCTTCCGGTTCCCAAATTTGGTCCATTTGATGTTCCTCCCTTGGATTGAGACCGTTTCACTCATGTTTGTCCTCATAGTCATGTGAGAACCTATTAATCCATGTTTGGGTAAGTATGGGTCCATCTAGTTCATCTTATACACTACAAGTGAGTTTCCACAATGTGGAGTCACAGAGGTACATTTCGGACTCCTTACCTCTTCCGGTTCCCAAATTTGGTCCATTTGATGTTCCTCCCTTGGATTGAGACCGTTTCACTCATGTTTGTCCTCATAGTCATGTGAGAACCTATTAATCCATGTTTGGGTAAGTATGGGTCCATCTAGTTCATCTTATACACTACAAGTGAGTTTCCACAATGTGGAGTCACAGAGGTACATTTCGGACTCCTTACCTCTTCCGGTTCCCAAATTTGGTCCATTTGATGTTCCTCCCTTGGATTGAGACCGTTTCACTCATGTTTGTCCTCATAGTCATGTGAGAACCTATTAATCCATGTTTGGGTAAGTATGGGTCCATCTAGTTCATCTTATACACTACAAGTGAGTTTCCACAATGTGGAGTCACAGAGGTACATTTCGGACTCCTTACCTCTTCCGGTTCCCAAATTTGGTCCATTTGATGTTCCTCCCTTGGATTGAGACCGTTTCACTCATGTTTGTCCTCATAGTCATGTAGAACCTATTAATCCATGTTTGGGTAAGTATGGGTCCATCTAGTTCATCTTATACACTACAAGTGAGTTTCCACAATGTGGAGTCACAGAGGTACATTTCGGACTCCTTACCTCTTCCGGTTCCCAAATTTGGTCCATTTGATGTTCCTCCCTTGGATTGAGACCGTTTCACTCATGTTTGTCCTCATAGTCATGTGGAGAACCTATTAATCCATGTTTGGGTAAGTATGGGTCCATCTAGTTCATCTTATACACTACAAGTGAGTTTCCACAATGTGGAGTCACAGAGGTACATTTCGGACTCCTTACCTCTTCCGGTTCCCAAATTTGGTCCATTTGATGTTCCTCCCTTGGATTGAGACCGTTTCACTCATGTTTGTCCTCATAGTCATGTGTAGAACCTATTAATCCATGTTTGGGTAAGTATGGGTCCATCTAGTTCATCTTATACACTACAAGTGAGTTTCCTCAATGTGGAGTCACAGAGGTACATTTCGGACTCCTTACCTCTTCCGGTTCCCAAATTTGGTCCATTTGATGTTCCTCCCTTGGATTGAGACCGTTTCACTCATGTTTGTCCTCATAGTCATGTGGAGAACCTATTAATCCATGTTTGGGTAAGTATGGGTCCATCTAGTTCATCTTATACACTACAAGTGAGTTTCCACAATGTGGAGTCACAGAGGTACATTTCGGACTCCTTACCTCTTCCGGTTCCCAAATTTGGTCCATTTGATGTTCCTCCCTTGGATTGAGACCGTTTCACTCATGTTTGTCCTCATAGTCATGTGAGAACCTATTAATCCATGTTTGGGTAAGTATGGGTCCATCTAGTTCATCTTATACACTACAAGTGAGTTTCCACAATGTGGAGTCACAGAGGTACATTTCGGACTCCTTACCTCTTCCGGTTCCCAAATTTGGTCCATTTGATGTTC
>CACVBM020000682.1:0-11380 GCA_902728155.2 Microthlaspi erraticum
AGTTTTTCCGGGCCGTGTGCGGACACAATATCAATGAATCGAAAGTGCTATGCATAGTGTTTTTTGGATGCATCCATCCTCCCTCTCACATAAGGGTCACTTAGGACTCCGGATCGGGCCTAAGCATCAAGTGGGGCCTACGCCGCCGAATAAACGTTCAAGATCCTCTCGGAAAGGCATATATGCGTTTGCGCGTCATAAACAAACGGGTGCGATCATACCAGCACTAATGCACCGGATCCCATCAGAACTCCGCAGTTAAGCGTGCTTGGGCGAGAGTAGTACTAGGATGGGTGACCTCCCGGGAAGTCCTCGTGTTGCACCCCTTTTTTTGTTAATTTTTTTCTGTATTTCTATCTGAAACTTCCAAAATGCGTAGCTGGAAGACCGTGAGGCCGTATGCTGCCACCAACCACTTTTCGTGAAGCTCCAAAAGAGCTCTAGGCGTAAAATATCGTTTGGACCCCAAAAAATGGCGTTTGGACGCTTTTCCGGGCCGTTTTCTGGTGCGGACACAAAATCAATGAATCGAAAGTGCTATGCATAGTGTTTTTTGGATGCATCCATCCTCCCTCTCACATAAGGGTCACTTAGGACTCCGGATCGGGCCTAAGCATCAAGTGGGGCCTACGCCGCCGAATAAACGTTCAAGATCCTCTCGGAAAGGCATATATGCGTTTGCGCGTCATAAACAAACGGGTGCGATCATACCAGCACTAATGCACCGGATCCCATCAGAACTCCGCAGTTAAGCGTGCTTGGGCGAGAGTAGTACTAGGATGGGTGACCTCCCGGGAAGTCCTCGTGTTGCACCCCTTTTTTTGTTAATTTTTTTCTGTATTTCTATCTGAAACTTCCAAAATGCGTAGCTGGAAGACCGTGAGGCCGTATGCTGCCACCAACCACTTTTCGTGAAGCTCCAAAAGAGCTCTAGGCGTAAAATATCGTTTGGACCCCAAAAAATGGCGTTTGGACGCTTTTCCGGGCCGTTTTCTGGTGCGGACACAAAATCAATGAATCGAAAGTGCTATGCATAGTGTTTTTTGGATGCATCCATCCTCCCTCTCACATAAGGGTCACTTAGGACTCCGGATCGGGCCTAAGCATCAAGTGGGGCCTACGCCGCCGAATAAACGTTCAAGATCCTCTCGGAAAGGCATATATGCGTTTGCGCGTCATAAACAAACTGGGTGCGATCATACCAGCACTAATGCACCGGATCCCATCAGAACTCCGCAGTTAAGCGTGCTTGGGCGAGAGTAGTACTAGGATGGGTGACCTCCCGGGAAGTCCTCGTGTTGCACCCCTTTTTTTGTTAATTTTTTTCTGTATTTCTATCTGAAACTTCCAAAATGCGTAGCTGGAAGACCGTGAGGCCGTATGCTGCCACCAACCACTTTTCGTGAAGCTCCAAAAGAGCTCTAGGCGTAAAATATCGTTTGGACCCCAAAAAATGGCGTTTGGACGCTTTTCCGGGCCGTTTTCTGGTGCGGACACAAATCAATGAATCGAAAGTGCTATGCATAGTGTTTTTTGGATGCATCCATCCTCCCTCTCACATAAGGGTCACTTAGGACTCCGGATCGGGCCTAAGCATCAAGTGGGGCCTACGCCGCCGAATAAACGTTCAAGATCCTCTCGGAAAGGCATATATGCGTTTGCGCGTCATAAACAAACGGGTGCGATCATACCAGCACTAATGCACCGGATCCCATCAGAACTCCGCAGTTAAGCGTGCTTGGGCGAGAGTAGTACTAGGATGGGTGACCTCCCGGGAAGTCCTCGTGTTGCACCCCTTTTTTTGTTAATTTTTTTCTGTATTTCTATCTGAAACTTCCAAAATGCGTAGCTGGAAGACCGTGAGGCCGTATGCTGCCACCAACCACTTTTCGTGAAGCTCCAAAAGAGCTCTAGGCGTAAAATATCGTTTGGACCCCAAAAAATGGCGTTTGGACGCTTTTCCGGGCCGTTTTCTGGTGCGGACACAATATCAATGAATCGAAAGTGCTATGCATAGTGTTTTTTGGATGCATCCATCCTCCCTCTCACATAAGGGTCACTTAGGACTCCGGATCGGGCCTAAGCATCAAGTGGGGCCTACGCCGCCGAATAAACGTTCAAGATCCTCTCGGAAAGGCATATATGCGTTTGCGCGTCATAAACAAACGGGTGCGATCATACCAGCACTAATGCACCGGATCCCATCAGAACTCCGCAGTTAAGCGTGCTTGGGCGAGAGTAGTACTAGGATGGGTGACCTCCCGGGAAGTCCTCGTGTTGCACCCCTTTTTTTGTTAATTTTTTTCTGTATTTCTATCTGAAACTTCCAAAATGCGTAGCTGGAAGACCGTGAGGCCGTATGCTGCCACCAACCACTTTTCGTGAAGCTCCAAAAGAGCTCTAGGCGTAAAATATCGTTTGGACCCCAAAAAATGGCGTTTGGACGCTTTTCCGGGCCGTTTTCTGGTGCGGACACAAAATCAATGAATCGAAAGTGCTATGCATAGTGTTTTTTGGATGCATCCATCCTCCCTCTCACATAAGGGTCACTTAGGACTCCGGATCGGGCCTAAGCATCAAGTGGGGCCTACGCCGCCGAATAAACGTTCAAGATCCTCTCGGAAAGGCATATATGCGTTTGCGCGTCATAAACAAACGGGTGCGATCATACCAGCACTAATGCACCGGATCCCATCAGAACTCCGCAGTTAAGCGTGCTTGGGCGAGAGTAGTACTAGGATGGGTGACCTCCCGGGAAGTCCTCGTGTTGCACCCCTTTTTTTGTTAATTTTTTTCTGTATTTCTATCTGAAACTTCCAAAATGCGTAGCTGGAAGACCGTGAGGCCGTATGCTGCCACCAACCACTTTTCGTGAAGCTCCAAAAGAGCTCTAGGCGTAAAATATCGTTTGGACCCCAAAAAATGGCGTTTGGACGCTTTTCCGGGCCGTTTTCTGGTGCGGACACAATATCAATGAATCGAAAGTGCTATGCATAGTGTTTTTTGGATGCATCCATCCTCCCTCTCACATAAGGGTCACTTAGGACTCCGGATCGGGCCTAAGCATCAAGTGGGGCCTACGCCGCCGAATAAACGTTCAAGATCCTCTCGGAAAGGCATATATGCGTTTGCGCGTCATAAACAAACGGGTGCGATCATACCAGCACTAATGCACCGGATCCCATCAGAACTCCGCAGTTAAGCGTGCTTGGGCGAGAGTAGTACTAGGATGGGTGACCTCCCGGGAAGTCCTCGTGTTGCACCCCTTTTTTTGTTAATTTTTTTCTGTATTTCTATCTGAAACTTCCAAAATGCGTAGCTGGAAGACCGTGAGGCCGTATGCTGCCACCAACCACTTTTCGTGAAGCTCCAAAAGAGCTCTAGGCGTAAAATATCGTTTGGACCCCAAAAAATGGCGTTTGGACGCTTTTCCGGGCCGTTTTCTGGTGCGGACACAAAATCAATGAATCGAAAGTGCTATGCATAGTGTTTTTTGGATGCATCCATCCTCCCTCTCACATAAGGGTCACTTAGGACTCCGGATCGGGCCTAAGCATCAAGTGGGGCCTACGCCGCCGAATAAACGTTCAAGATCCTCTCGGAAAGGCATATATGCGTTTGCGCGTCATAAACAAACGGGTGCGATCATACCAGCACTAATGCACCGGATCCCATCAGAACTCCGCAGTTAAGCGTGCTTGGGCGAGAGTAGTACTAGGATGGGTGACCTCCCGGGAAGTCCTCGTGTTGCACCCCTTTTTTTGTTAATTTTTTTCTGTATTTCTATCTGAAACTTCCAAAATGCGTAGCTGGAAGACCGTGAGGCCGTATGCTGCCACCAACCACTTTTCGTGAAGCTCCAAAAGAGCTCTAGGCGTAAAATATCGTTTGGACCCCAAAAAATGGCGTTTGGACGCTTTTCCGGGCCGTTTTCTGGTGCGGACACAAAATCAATGAATCGAAAGTGCTATGCATAGTGTTTTTTGGATGCATCCATCCTCCCTCTCACATAAGGGTCACTTAGGACTCCGGATCGGGCCTAAGCATCAAGTGGGGCCTACGCCGCCGAATAAACGTTCAAGATCCTCTCGGAAAGGCATATATGCGTTTGCGCGTCATAAACAAACGGGTGCGATCATACCAGCACTAATGCACCGGATCCCATCAGAACTCCGCAGTTAAGCGTGCTTGGGCGAGAGTAGTACTAGGATGGGTGACCTCCCGGGAAGTCCTCGTGTTGCACCCCTTTTTTTGTTAATTTTTTTCTGTATTTCTATCTGAAACTTCCAAAATGCGTAGCTGGAAGACCGTGAGGCCGTATGCTGCCACCAACCACTTTTCGTGAAGCTCCAAAAGAGCTCTAGGCGTAAAATATCGTTTGGACCCCAAAAAATGGCGTTTGGACGCTTTTCCGGGCCGTTTTCTGGTGCGGACACAAAATCAATGAATCGAAAGTGCTATGCATAGTGTTTTTTGGATGCATCCATCCTCCCTCTCACATAAGGGTCACTTAGGACTCCGGATCGGGCCTAAGCATCAAGTGGGGCCTACGCCGCCGAATAAACGTTCAAGATCCTCTCGGAAAGGCATATATGCGTTTGCGCGTCATAAACAAACTGGGTGCGATCATACCAGCACTAATGCACCGGATCCCATCAGAACTCCGCAGTTAAGCGTGCTTGGGCGAGAGTAGTACTAGGATGGGTGACCTCCCGGGAAGTCCTCGTGTTGCACCCCTTTTTTTGTTAATTTTTTTCTGTATTTCTATCTGAAACTTCCAAAATGCGTAGCTGGAAGACCGTGAGGCCGTATGCTGCCACCAACCACTTTTCGTGAAGCTCCAAAAGAGCTCTAGGCGTAAAATATCGTTTGGACCCCAAAAAATGGCGTTTGGACGCTTTTCCGGGCCGTTTTCTGGTGCGGACACAAAATCAATGAATCGAAAGTGCTATGCATAGTGTTTTTTGGATGCATCCATCCTCCCTCTCACATAAGGGTCACTTAGGACTCCGGATCGGGCCTAAGCATCAAGTGGGGCCTACGCCGCCGAATAAACGTTCAAGATCCTCTCGGAAAGGCATATATGCGTTTGCGCGTCATAAACAAACTGGGTGCGATCATACCAGCACTAATGCACCGGATCCCATCAGAACTCCGCAGTTAAGCGTGCTTGGGCGAGAGTAGTACTAGGATGGGTGACCTCCCGGGAAGTCCTCGTGTTGCACCCCTTTTTTTGTTAATTTTTTTCTGTATTTCTATCTGAAACTTCCAAAATGCGTAGCTGGAAGACCGTGAGGCCGTATGCTGCCACCAACCACTTTTCGTGAAGCTCCAAAAGAGCTCTAGGCGTAAAATATCGTTTGGACCCCAAAAAATGGCGTTTGGACGCTTTTCCGGGCCGTTTTCTGGTGCGGACACAAAATCAATGAATCGAAAGTGCTATGCATAGTGTTTTTTGGATGCATCCATCCTCCCTCTCACATAAGGGTCACTTAGGACTCCGGATCGGGCCTAAGCATCAAGTGGGGCCTACGCCGCCGAATAAACGTTCAAGATCCTCTCGGAAAGGCATATATGCGTTTGCGCGTCATAAACAAACGGGTGCGATCATACCAGCACTAATGCACCGGATCCCATCAGAACTCCGCAGTTAAGCGTGCTTGGGCGAGAGTAGTACTAGGATGGGTGACCTCCCGGGAAGTCCTCGTGTTGCACCCCTTTTTTTGTTAATTTTTTTCTGTATTTCTATCTGAAACTTCCAAAATGCGTAGCTGGAAGACCGTGAGGCCGTATGCTGCCACCAACCACTTTTCGTGAAGCTCCAAAAGAGCTCTAGGCGTAAAATATCGTTTGGACCCCAAAAAATGGCGTTTGGACGCTTTTCCGGGCCGTTTTCTGGTGCGGACACAAATCAATGAATCGAAAGTGCTATGCATAGTGTTTTTTGGATGCATCCATCCTCCCTCTCACATAAGGGTCACTTAGGACTCCGGATCGGGCCTAAGCATCAAGTGGGGCCTACGCCGCCGAATAAACGTTCAAGATCCTCTCGGAAAGGCATATATGCGTTTGCGCGTCATAAACAAACGGGTGCGATCATACCAGCACTAATGCACCGGATCCCATCAGAACTCCGCAGTAAGCGTGCTTGGGCGAGAGTAGTACTAGGATGGGTGACCTCCCGGGAAGTCCTCGTGTTGCACCCCTTTTTTTGTTAATTTTTTTCTGTATTTCTATCTGAAACTTCCAAAATGCGTAGCTGGAAGACCGTGAGGCCGTATGCTGCCACCAACCACTTTTCGTGAAGCTCCAAAAGAGCTCTAGGCGTAAAATATCGTTTGGACCCCAAAAAATGGCGTTTGGACGCTTTTCCGGGCCGTTTTCTGGTGCGGACACAAAATCAATGAATCGAAAGTGCTATGCATAGTGTTTTTTGGATGCATCCATCCTCCCTCTCACATAAGGGTCACTTAGGACTCCGGATCGGGCCTAAGCATCAAGTGGGGCCTACGCCGCCGAATAAACGTTCAAGATCCTCTCGGAAAGGCATATATGCGTTTGCGCGTCATAAACAAACGGGTGCGATCATACCAGCACTAATGCACCGGATCCCATCAGAACTCCGCAGTAAGCGTGCTTGGGCGAGAGTAGTACTAGGATGGGTGACCTCCCGGGAAGTCCTCGTGTTGCACCCCTTTTTTTGTTAATTTTTTTCTGTATTTCTATCTGAAACTTCCAAAATGCGTAGCTGGAAGACCGTGAGGCCGTATGCTGCCACCAACCACTTTTCGTGAAGCTCCAAAAGAGCTCTAGGCGTAAAATATCGTTTGGACCCCAAAAAATGGCGTTTGGACGCTTTTCCGGGCCGTTTTCTGGTGCGGACACAAAATCAATGAATCGAAAGTGCTATGCATAGTGTTTTTTGGATGCATCCATCCTCCCTCTCACATAAGGGTCACTTAGGACTCCGGATCGGGCCTAAGCATCAAGTGGGGCCTACGCCGCCGAATAAACGTTCAAGATCCTCTCGGAAAGGCATATATGCGTTTGCGCGTCATAAACAAACTGGGTGCGATCATACCAGCACTAATGCACCGGATCCCATCAGAACTCCGCAGTTAAGCGTGCTTGGGCGAGAGTAGTACTAGGATGGGTGACCTCCCGGGAAGTCCTCGTGTTGCACCCCTTTTTTTGTTAATTTTTTTCTGTATTTCTATCTGAAACTTCCAAAATGCGTAGCTGGAAGACCGTGAGGCCGTATGCTGCCACCAACCACTTTTCGTGAAGCTCCAAAAGAGCTCTAGGCGTAAAATATCGTTTGGACCCCAAAAAATGGCGTTTGGACGCTTTTCCGGGCCGTTTTCTGGTGCGGACACAAAATCAATGAATCGAAAGTGCTATGCATAGTGTTTTTTGGATGCATCCATCCTCCCTCTCACATAAGGGTCACTTAGGACTCCGGATCGGGCCTAAGCATCAAGTGGGGCCTACGCCGCCGAATAAACGTTCAAGATCCTCTCGGAAAGGCATATATGCGTTTGCGCGTCATAAACAAACTGGGTGCGATCATACCAGCACTAATGCACCGGATCCCATCAGAACTCCGCAGTTAAGCGTGCTTGGGCGAGAGTAGTACTAGGATGGGTGACCTCCCGGGAAGTCCTCGTGTTGCACCCCTTTTTTTGTTAATTTTTTTCTGTATTTCTATCTGAAACTTCCAAAATGCGTAGCTGGAAGACCGTGAGGCCGTATGCTGCCACCAACCACTTTTCGTGAAGCTCCAAAAGAGCTCTAGGCGTAAAATATCGTTTGGACCCCAAAAAATGGCGTTTGGACGCTTTTCCGGGCCGTTTTCTGGTGCGGACACAAAATCAATGAATCGAAAGTGCTATGCATAGTGTTTTTTGGATGCATCCATCCTCCCTCTCACATAAGGGTCACTTAGGACTCCGGATCGGGCCTAAGCATCAAGTGGGGCCTACGCCGCCGAATAAACGTTCAAGATCCTCTCGGAAAGGCATATATGCGTTTGCGCGTCATAAACAAACTGGTGCGATCATACCAGCACTAATGCACCGGATCCCATCAGAACTCCGCAGTTAAGCGTGCTTGGGCGAGAGTAGTACTAGGATGGGTGACCTCCCGGGAAGTCCTCGTGTTGCACCCCTTTTTTTGTTAATTTTTTTCTGTATTTCTATCTGAAACTTCCAAAATGCGTAGCTGGAAGACCGTGAGGCCGTATGCTGCCACCAACCACTTTTCGTGAAGCTCCAAAAGAGCTCTAGGCGTAAAATATCGTTTGGACCCCAAAAAATGGCGTTTGGACGCTTTTCCGGGCCGTTTTCTGGTGCGGACACAAATCAATGAATCGAAAGTGCTATGCATAGTGTTTTTTGGATGCATCCATCCTCCCTCTCACATAAGGGTCACTTAGGACTCCGGATCGGGCCTAAGCATCAAGTGGGGCCTACGCCGCCGAATAAACGTTCAAGATCCTCTCGGAAAGGCATATATGCGTTTGCGCGTCATAAACAAATGGGTGCGATCATACCAGCACTAATGCACCGGATCCCATCAGAACTCCGCAGTTAAGCGTGCTTGGGCGAGAGTAGTACTAGGATGGGTGACCTCCCGGGAAGTCCTCGTGTTGCACCCCTTTTTTTGTTAATTTTTTTCTGTATTTCTATCTGAAACTTCCAAAATGCGTAGCTGGAAGACCGTGAGGCCGTATGCTGCCACCAACCACTTTTCGTGAAGCTCCAAAAGAGCTCTAGGCGTAAAATATCGTTTGGACCCCAAAAAATGGCGTTTGGACGCTTTTCCGGGCCGTTTTCTGGTGCGGACACAAAATCAATGAATCGAAAGTGCTATGCATAGTGTTTTTTGGATGCATCCATCCTCCCTCTCACATAAGGGTCACTTAGGACTCCGGATCGGGCCTAAGCATCAAGTGGGGCCTACGCCGCCGAATAAACGTTCAAGATCCTCTCGGAAAGGCATATATGCGTTTGCGCGTCATAAACAAACGGGTGCGATCATACCAGCACTAATGCACCGGATCCCATCAGAACTCCGCAGTTAAGCGTGCTTGGGCGAGAGTAGTACTAGGATGGGTGACCTCCCGGGAAGTCCTCGTGTTGCACCCCTTTTTTTGTTAATTTTTTTCTGTATTTCTATCTGAAACTTCCAAAATGCGTAGCTGGAAGACCGTGAGGCCGTATGCTGCCACCAACCACTTTTCGTGAAGCTCCAAAAGAGCTCTAGGCGTAAAATATCGTTTGGACCCCAAAAAATGGCGTTTGGACGCTTTTCCGGGCCGTTTTCTGGTGCGGACACAAATCAATGAATCGAAAGTGCTATGCATAGTGTTTTTTGGATGCATCCATCCTCCCTCTCACATAAGGGTCACTTAGGACTCCGGATCGGGCCTAAGCATCAAGTGGGGCCTACGCCGCCGAATAAACGTTCAAGATCCTCTCGGAAAGGCATATATGCGTTTGCGCGTCATAAACAAACGGGTGCGATCATACCAGCACTAATGCACCGGATCCCATCAGAACTCCGCAGTTAAGCGTGCTTGGGCGAGAGTAGTACTAGGATGGGTGACCTCCCGGGAAGTCCTCGTGTTGCACCCCTTTTTTTGTTAATTTTTTTCTGTATTTCTATCTGAAACTTCCAAAATGCGTAGCTGGAAGACCGTGAGGCCGTATGCTGCCACCAACCACTTTTCGTGAAGCTCCAAAAGAGCTCTAGGCGTAAAATATCGTTTGGACCCCAAAAAATGGCGTTTGGACGCTTTTCCGGGCCGTTTTCTGGTGCGGACACAAAATCAATGAATCGAAAGTGCTATGCATAGTGTTTTTTGGATGCATCCATCCTCCCTCTCACATAAGGGTCACTTAGGACTCCGGATCGGGCCTAAGCATCAAGTGGGGCCTACGCCGCCGAATAAACGTTCAAGATCCTCTCGGAAAGGCATATATGCGTTTGCGCGTCATAAACAAACGGGTGCGATCATACCAGCACTAATGCACCGGATCCCATCAGAACTCCGCAGTGAAGCGTGCTTGGGCGAGAGTAGTACTAGGATGGGTGACCTCCCGGGAAGTCCTCGTGTTGCACCCCTTTTTTTGTTAATTTTTTTCTGTATTTCTATCTGAAACTTCCAAAATGCGTAGCTGGAAGACCGTGAGGCCGTATGCTGCCACCAACCACTTTTCGTGAAGCTCCAAAAGAGCTCTAGGCGTAAAATATCGTTTGGACCCCAAAAAATGGCGTTTGGACGCTTTTCCGGGCCGTTTTCTGGTGCGGACACAATATCAATGAATCGAAAGTGCTATGCATAGTGTTTTTTGGATGCATCCATCCTCCCTCTCACATAAGGGTCACTTAGGACTCCGGATCGGGCCTAAGCATCAAGTGGGGCCTACGCCGCCGAATAAACGTTCAAGATCCTCTCGGAAAGGCATATATGCGTTTGCGCGTCATAAACAAACGGGTGCGATCATACCAGCACTAATGCACCGGATCCCATCAGAACTCCGCAGTTAAGCGTGCTTGGGCGAGAGTAGTACTAGGATGGGTGACCTCCCGGGAAGTCCTCGTGTTGCACCCCTTTTTTTGTTAATTTTTTTCTGTATTTCTATCTGAAACTTCCAAAATGCGTAGCTGGAAGACCGTGAGGCCGTATGCTGCCACCAACCACTTTTCGTGAAGCTCCAAAAGAGCTCTAGGCGTAAAATATCGTTTGGACCCCAAAAAATGGCGTTTGGACGCTTTTCCGGGCCGTTTTCTGGTGCGGACACAAAATCAATGAATCGAAAGTGCTATGCATAGTGTTTTTTGGATGCATCCATCCTCCCTCTCACATAAGGGTCACTTAGGACTCCGGATCGGGCCTAAGCATCAAGTGGGGCCTACGCCGCCGAATAAACGTTCAAGATCCTCTCGGAAAGCCATATTGCATATATGCGTTTGCGCGTCATAAACAAACTGGTGCGATCATACCAGCACTAATGCACCGGATCCCATCAGAACTCCGCAGTTAAGCGTGCTTGGGCGAGAGTAGTACTAGGATGGGTGACCTCCCGGGAAGTCCTCGTGTTGCACCCCTTTTTTTGTTAATTTTTTTCTGTATTTCTATCTGAAACTTCCAAAATGCGTAGCTGGAAGACCGTGAGGCCGTATGCTGCCACCAACCACTTTTCGTGAAGCTCCAAAAGAGCTCTAGGCGTAAAATATCGTTTGGACCCCAAAAAATGGCGTTTGGACGCTTTTCCGGGCCGTTTTCTGGTGCGGACACAAAATCAATGAATCGAAAGTGCTATGCATAGTGTTTTTTGGATGCATCCATCCTCCCTCTCACATAAGGGTCACTTAG
>CACVBM020000683.1:0-11380 GCA_902728155.2 Microthlaspi erraticum
TAGTGTATAAGATGAACTAGATGGACCCATACTTACCAAACATGGATTAATAGGTTCTACACATGACTATGAGGACAAACATGAGTGAAACGGTCTCAATCCAAGGGAGGAACATCAAATGGACCTAATTTGGGAACCGGAAGAGGTAAGGAGTCCGAAATGTACCTCTGTGACTCCACATTGTGGAAACTCACTTGTAGTGTATAAGATGAACTAGATGGACCCATACTTACCAAACATGGATTAATAGGTTCTACACATGACTATGAGGACAAACATGAGTGAAACGGTCTCAATCCAAGGGAGGAACATCAAATGGACCTAATTTGGGAACCGGAAGAGGTAAGGAGTCCGAAATGTACCTCTGTGACTCCACATTGTGGAAACTCACTTGTAGTGTATAAGATGAACTAGATGGACCCATACTTACCAAACATGGATTAATAGGTTCTACACATGACTATGAGGACAAACATGAGTGAAACGGTCTCAATCCAAGGGAGGAACATCAAATGGACCTAATTTGGGAACCGGAAGAGGTAAGGAGTCCGAAATGTACCTCTGTGACTCCACATTGTGGAAACTCACTTGTAGTGTATAAGATGAACTAGATGGACCCATACTTACCAAACATGGATTAATAGGTTCTACACATGACTATGAGGACAAACATGAGTGAAACGGTCTCAATCCAAGGGAGGAACATCAAATGGACCTAATTTGGGAACCGGAAGAGGTAAGGAGTCCGAAATGTACCTCTGTGACTCCACATTGTGGAAACTCACTTGTAGTGTATAAGATGAACTAGATGGACCCATACTTACCAAACATGGATTAATAGGTTCTACACATGACTATGAGGACAAACATGAGTGAAACGGTCTCAATCCAAGGGAGGAACATCAAATGGACCTAATTTGGGAACCGGAAGAGGTAAGGAGTCCGAAATGTACCTCTGTGACTCCACATTGTGGAAACTCACTTGTAGTGTATAAGATGAACTAGATGGACCCATACTTACCAAACATGGATTAATAGGTTCTACACATGACTATGAGGACAAACATGAGTGAAACGGTCTCAATCCAAGGGAGGAACATCAAATGGACCTAATTTGGGAACCGGAAGAGGTAAGGAGTCCGAAATGTACCTCTGTGACTCCACATTGTGGAAACTCACTTGTAGTGTATAAGATGAACTAGATGGACCCATACTTACCAAACATGGATTAATAGGTTCTACACATGACTATGAGGACAAACATGAGTGAAACGGTCTCAATCCAAGGGAGGAACATCAAATGGACCTAATTTGGGAACCGGAAGAGGTAAGGAGTCCGAAATGTACCTCTGTGACTCCACATTGTGGAAACTCACTTGTAGTGTATAAGATGAACTAGATGGACCCATACTTACCAAACATGGATTAATAGGTTCTACACATGACTATGAGGACAAACATGAGTGAAACGGTCTCAATCCAAGGGAGGAACATCAAATGGACCTAATTTGGGAACCGGAAGAGGTAAGGAGTCCGAAATGTACCTCTGTGACTCCACATTGTGGAAACTCACTTGTAGTGTATAAGATGAACTAGATGGACCCATACTTACCAAACATGGATTAATAGGTTCTACACATGACTATGAGGACAAACATGAGTGAAACGGTCTCAATCCAAGGGAGGAACATCAAATGGACCTAATTTGGGAACCGGAAGAGGTAAGGAGTCCGAAATGTACCTCTGTGACTCCACATTGTGGAAACTCACTTGTAGTGTATAAGATGAACTAGATGGACCCATACTTACCAAACATGGATTAATAGGTTCTACACATGACTATGAGGACAAACATGAGTGAAACGGTCTCAATCCAAGGGAGGAACATCAAATGGACCTAATTTGGGAACCGGAAGAGGTAAGGAGTCCGAAATGTACCTCTGTGACTCCACATTGTGGAAACTCACTTGTAGTGTATAAGATGAACTAGATGGACCCATACTTACCAAACATGGATTAATAGGTTCTACACATGACTATGAGGACAAACATGAGTGAAACGGTCTCAATCCAAGGGAGGAACATCAAATGGACCTAATTTGGGAACCGGAAGAGGTAAGGAGTCCGAAATGTACCTCTGTGACTCCACATTGTGGAAACTCACTTGTAGTGTATAAGATGAACTAGATGGACCCATACTTACCCAAACATGGATTAATAGGTTCTACACATGACTATGAGGACAAACATGAGTGAAACGGTCTCAATCCAAGGGAGGAACATCAAATGGACCTAATTTGGGAACCGGAAGAGGTAAGGAGTCCGAAATGTACCTCTGTGACTCCACATTGTGGAAACTCACTTGTAGTGTATAAGATGAACTAGATGGACCCATACTTACCCAAACATGGATTAATAGGTTCTACACATGACTATGAGGACAAACATGAGTGAAACGGTCTCAATCCAAGGGAGGAACATCAAATGGACCTAATTTGGGAACCGGAAGAGGTAAGGAGTCCGAAATGTACCTCTGTGACTCCACATTGTGGAAACTCACTTGTAGTGTATAAGATGAACTAGATGGACCCATACTTACCAAACATGGATTAATAGGTTCTACACATGACTATGAGGACAAACATGAGTGAAACGGTCTCAATCCAAGGGAGGAACATCAAATGGACCTAATTTGGGAACCGGAAGAGGTAAGGAGTCCGAAATGTACCTCTGTGACTCCACATTGTGGAAACTCACTTGTAGTGTATAAGATGAACTAGATGGACCCATACTTACCAAACATGGATTAATAGGTTCTACACATGACTATGAGGACAAACATGAGTGAAACGGTCTCAATCCAAGGGAGGAACATCAAATGGACCTAATTTGGGAACCGGAAGAGGTAAGGAGTCCGAAATGTACCTCTGTGACTCCACATTGTGGAAACTCACTTGTAGTGTATAAGATGAACTAGATGGACCCATACTTACCAAACATGGATTAATAGGTTCTACACATGACTATGAGGACAAACATGAGTGAAACGGTCTCAATCCAAGGGAGGAACATCAAATGGACCTAATTTGGGAACCGGAAGAGGTAAGGAGTCCGAAATGTACCTCTGTGACTCCACATTGTGGAAACTCACTTGTAGTGTATAAGATGAACTAGATGGACCCATACTTACCAAACATGGATTAATAGGTTCTACACATGACTATGAGGACAAACATGAGTGAAACGGTCTCAATCCAAGGGAGGAACATCAAATGGACCTAATTTGGGAACCGGAAGAGGTAAGGAGTCCGAAATGTACCTCTGTGACTCCACATTGTGGAAACTCACTTGTAGTGTATAAGATGAACTAGATGGACCCATACTTACCAAACATGGATTAATAGGTTCTACACATGACTATGAGGACAAACATGAGTGAAACGGTCTCAATCCAAGGGAGGAACATCAAATGGACCTAATTTGGGAACCGGAAGAGGTAAGGAGTCCGAAATGTACCTCTGTGACTCCACATTGTGGAAACTCACTTGTAGTGTATAAGATGAACTAGATGGACCCATACTTACCAAACATGGATTAATAGGTTCTACACATGACTATGAGGACAAACATGAGTGAAACGGTCTCAATCCAAGGGAGGAACATCAAATGGACCTAATTTGGGAACCGGAAGAGGTAAGGAGTCCGAAATGTACCTCTGTGACTCCACATTGTGGAAACTCACTTGTAGTGTATAAGATGAACTAGATGGACCCATACTTACCCAAACATGGATTAATAGGTTCTACACATGACTATGAGGACAAACATGAGTGAAACGGTCTCAATCCAAGGGAGGAACATCAAATGGACCTAATTTGGGAACCGGAAGAGGTAAGGAGTCCGAAATGTACCTCTGTGACTCCACATTGTGGAAACTCACTTGTAGTGTATAAGATGAACTAGATGGACCCATACTTACCAAACATGGATTAATAGGTTCTACACATGACTATGAGGACAAACATGAGTGAAACGGTCTCAATCCAAGGGAGGAACATCAAATGGACCTAATTTGGGAACCGGAAGAGGTAAGGAGTCCGAAATGTACCTCTGTGACTCCACATTGTGGAAACTCACTTGTAGTGTATAAGATGAACTAGATGGACCCATACTTACCCAAACATGGATTAATAGGTTCTACACATGACTATGAGGACAAACATGAGTGAAACGGTCTCAATCCAAGGGAGGAACATCAAATGGACCTAATTTGGGAACCGGAAGAGGTAAGGAGTCCGAAATGTACCTCTGTGACTCCACATTGTGGAAACTCACTTGTAGTGTATAAGATGAACTAGATGGACCCATACTTACCAAACATGGATTAATAGGTTCTACACATGACTATGAGGACAAACATGAGTGAAACGGTCTCAATCCAAGGGAGGAACATCAAATGGACCTAATTTGGGAACCGGAAGAGGTAAGGAGTCCGAAATGTACCTCTGTGACTCCACATTGTGGAAACTCACTTGTAGTGTATAAGATGAACTAGATGGACCCATACTTACCAAACATGGATTAATAGGTTCTACACATGACTATGAGGACAAACATGAGTGAAACGGTCTCAATCCAAGGGAGGAACATCAAATGGACCTAATTTGGGAACCGGAAGAGGTAAGGAGTCCGAAATGTACCTCTGTGACTCCACATTGTGGAAACTCACTTGTAGTGTATAAGATGAACTAGATGGACCCATACTTACCAAACATGGATTAATAGGTTCTACACATGACTATGAGGACAAACATGAGTGAAACGGTCTCAATCCAAGGGAGGAACATCAAATGGACCTAATTTGGGAACCGGAAGAGGTAAGGAGTCCGAAATGTACCTCTGTGACTCCACATTGTGGAAACTCACTTGTAGTGTATAAGATGAACTAGATGGACCCATACTTACCAAACATGGATTAATAGGTTCTACACATGACTATGAGGACAAACATGAGTGAAACGGTCTCAATCCAAGGGAGGAACATCAAATGGACCTAATTTGGGAACCGGAAGAGGTAAGGAGTCCGAAATGTACCTCTGTGACTCCACATTGTGGAAACTCACTTGTAGTGTATAAGATGAACTAGATGGACCCATACTTACCAAACATGGATTAATAGGTTCTACACATGACTATGAGGACAAACATGAGTGAAACGGTCTCAATCCAAGGGAGGAACATCAAATGGACCTAATTTGGGAACCGGAAGAGGTAAGGAGTCCGAAATGTACCTCTGTGACTCCACATTGTGGAAACTCACTTGTAGTGTATAAGATGAACTAGATGGACCCATACTTACCAAACATGGATTAATAGGTTCTACACATGACTATGAGGACAAACATGAGTGAAACGGTCTCAATCCAAGGGAGGAACATCAAATGGACCTAATTTGGGAACCGGAAGAGGTAAGGAGTCCGAAATGTACCTCTGTGACTCCACATTGTGGAAACTCACTTGTAGTGTATAAGATGAACTAGATGGACCCATACTTACCAAACATGGATTAATAGGTTCTACACATGACTATGAGGACAAACATGAGTGAAACGGTCTCAATCCAAGGGAGGAACATCAAATGGACCTAATTTGGGAACCGGAAGAGGTAAGGAGTCCGAAATGTACCTCTGTGACTCCACATTGTGGAAACTCACTTGTAGTGTATAAGATGAACTAGATGGACCCATACTTACCCAAACATGGATTAATAGGTTCTACACATGACTATGAGGACAAACATGAGTGAAACGGTCTCAATCCAAGGGAGGAACATCAAATGGACCTAATTTGGGAACCGGAAGAGGTAAGGAGTCCGAAATGTACCTCTGTGACTCCACATTGTGGAAACTCACTTGTAGTGTATAAGATGAACTAGATGGACCCATACTTACCAAACATGGATTAATAGGTTCTACACATGACTATGAGGACAAACATGAGTGAAACGGTCTCAATCCAAGGGAGGAACATCAAATGGACCTAATTTGGGAACCGGAAGAGGTAAGGAGTCCGAAATGTACCTCTGTGACTCCACATTGTGGAAACTCACTTGTAGTGTATAAGATGAACTAGATGGACCCATACTTACCAAACATGGATTAATAGGTTCTACACATGACTATGAGGACAAACATGAGTGAAACGGTCTCAATCCAAGGGAGGAACATCAAATGGACCTAATTTGGGAACCGGAAGAGGTAAGGAGTCCGAAATGTACCTCTGTGACTCCACATTGTGGAAACTCACTTGTAGTGTATAAGATGAACTAGATGGACCCATACTTACCAAAACATGGATTAATAGCTTCTACACATGACTATGAGGACAAACATGAGTGAAACGGTCTCAATCCAAGGGAGGAACATCAAATGGACCAAATTTGGGAACCGGAAGAGGTAAGGAGTCCGAAATGTACCTCTGTGACTCCACATTGTGGAAACTCACTTGTAGTGTATAAGATGAACTAGATGGACCCATACTTACCCAAACATGGATTAATAGGTTCTACACATGACTATGAGGACAAACATGAGTGAAACGGTCTCAATCCAAGGGAGGAACATCAAATGGACCAAATTTGGGAACCGGAAGAGGTAAGGAGTCCGAAATGTACCTCTGTGACTCCACATTGTGGAAACTCACTTGTAGTGTATAAGATGAACTAGATGGACCCATACTTACCAAACATGGATTAATAGGTTCTACACATGACTATGAGGACAAACATGAGTGAAACGGTCTCAATCCAAGGGAGGAACATCAAATGGACCAAATTTGGGAACCGGAAGAGGTAAGGAGTCCGAAATGTACCTCTGTGACTCCACATTGTGGAAACTCACTTGTAGTGTATAAGATGAACTAGATGGACCCATACTTACCAAACATGGATTAATAGGTTCTACACATGACTATGAGGACAAACATGAGTGAAACGGTCTCAATCCAAGGGAGGAACATCAAATGGACCAATTTGGGAACCGGAAGAGGTAAGGAGTCCGAAATGTACCTCTGTGACTCCACATTGTGGAAACTCACTTGTAGTGTATAAGATGAACTAGATGGACCCATACTTACCCAAACATGGATTAATAGCTTCTACACATGACTATGAGGACAAACATGAGTGAAACGGTCTCAATCCAAGGGAGGAACATCAAATGGACCAAATTTGGGAACCGGAAGAGGTAAGGAGTCCGAAATGTACCTCTGTGACTCCACATTGTGGAAACTCACTTGTAGTGTATAAGATGAACTAGATGGACCCATACTTACCAAACATGGATTAATAGGTTCTACACATGACTATGAGGACAAACATGAGTGAAACGGTCTCAATCCAAGGGAGGAACATCAAATGGACCAAATTTGGGAACCGGAAGAGGTAAGGAGTCCGAAATGTACCTCTGTGACTCCACATTGTGGAAACTCACTTGTAGTGTATAAGATGAACTAGATGGACCCATACTTACCCAAACATGGATTAATAGCTTCTACACATGACTATGAGGACAAACATGAGTGAAACGGTCTCAATCCAAGGGAGGAACATCAAATGGACCTAATTTGGGAACCGGAAGAGGTAAGGAGTCCGAAATGTACCTCTGTGACTCCACATTGTGGAAACTCACTTGTAGTGTATAAGATGAACTAGATGGACCCATACTTACCCAAACATGGATTAATAGGTTCTACACATGACTATGAGGACAAACATGAGTGAAACGGTCTCAATCCAAGGGAGGAACATCAAATGGACCAATTTGGGAACCGGAAGAGGTAAGGAGTCCGAAATGTACCTCTGTGACTCCACATTGTGGAAACTCACTTGTAGTGTATAAGATGAACTAGATGGACCCATACTTACCAAACATGGATTAATAGCTTCTACACATGACTATGAGGACAAACATGAGTGAAACGGTCTCAATCCAAGGGAGGAACATCAAATGGACCTAATTTGGGAACCGGAAGAGGTAAGGAGTCCGAAATGTACCTCTGTGACTCCACATTGTGGAAACTCACTTGTAGTGTATAAGATGAACTAGATGGACCCATACTTACCCAAACATGGATTAATAGCTTCTACACATGACTATGAGGACAAACATGAGTGAAACGGTCTCAATCCAAGGGAGGAACATCAAATGGACCAAATTTGGGAACCGGAAGAGGTAAGGAGTCCGAAATGTACCTCTGTGACTCCACATTGTGGAAACTCACTTGTAGTGTATAAGATGAACTAGATGGACCCATACTTACCAAACATGGATTAATAGCTTCTACACATGACTATGAGGACAAACATGAGTGAAACGGTCTCAATCCAAGGGAGGAACATCAAATGGACCTAATTTGGGAACCGGAAGAGGTAAGGAGTCCGAAATGTACCTCTGTGACTCCACATTGTGGAAACTCACTTGTAGTGTATAAGATGAACTAGATGGACCCATACTTACCCAAACATGGATTAATAGCTTCTACACATGACTATGAGGACAAACATGAGTGAAACGGTCTCAATCCAAGGGAGGAACATCAAATGGACCAATTTGGGAACCGGAAGAGGTAAGGAGTCCGAAATGTACCTCTGTGCTCCACATTGTGGAAACTCACTTGTAGTGTATAAGATGAACTAGATGGACCCATACTTACCAAACATGGATTAATAGGTTCTACACATGACTATGAGGACAAACATGAGTGAAACGGTCTCAATCCAAGGGAGGAACATCAAATGGACCTAATTTGGGAACCGGAAGAGGTAAGGAGTCCGAAATGTACCTCTGTGACTCCACATTGTGGAAACTCACTTGTAGTGTATAAGATGAACTAGATGGACCCATACTTACCCAAACATGGATTAATAGGTTCTACACATGACTATGAGGACAAACATGAGTGAAACGGTCTCAATCCAAGGGAGGAACATCAAATGGACCTAATTTGGGAACCGGAAGAGGTAAGGAGTCCGAAATGTACCTCTGTGACTCCACATTGTGGAAACTCACTTGTAGTGTATAAGATGAACTAGATGGACCCATACTTACCCAAACATGGATTAATAGGTTCTACACATGACTATGAGGACAAACATGAGTGAAACGGTCTCAATCCAAGGGAGGAACATCAAATGGACCTAATTTGGGAACCGGAAGAGGTAAGGAGTCCGAAATGTACCTCTGTGACTCCACATTGTGGAAACTCACTTGTAGTGTATAAGATGAACTAGATGGACCCATACTTACCCAAACATGGATTAATAGGTTCTACACATGACTATGAGGACAAACATGAGTGAAACGGTCTCAATCCAAGGGAGGAACATCAAATGGACCTAATTTGGGAACCGGAAGAGGTAAGGAGTCCGAAATGTACCTCTGTGACTCCACATTGTGGAAACTCACTTGTAGTGTATAAGATGAACTAGATGGACCCATACTTACCAAACATGGATTAATAGGTTCTACACATGACTATGAGGACAAACATGAGTGAAACGGTCTCAATCCAAGGGAGGAACATCAAATGGACCAAATTTGGGAACCGGAAGAGGTAAGGAGTCCGAAATGTACCTCTGTGACTCCACATTGTGGAAACTCACTTGTAGTGTATAAGATGAACTAGATGGACCCATACTTACCAAACATGGATTAATAGGTTCTACACATGACTATGAGGACAAACATGAGTGAAACGGTCTCAATCCAAGGGAGGAACATCAAATGGACCTAATTTGGGAACCGGAAGAGGTAAGGAGTCCGAAATGTACCTCTGTGACTCCACATTGTGGAAACTCACTTGTAGTGTATAAGATGAACTAGATGGACCCATACTTACCAAACATGGATTAATAGGTTCTACACATGACTATGAGGACAAACATGAGTGAAACGGTCTCAATCCAAGGGAGGAACATCAAATGGACCTAATTTGGGAACCGGAAGAGGTAAGGAGTCCGAAATGTACCTCTGTGACTCCACATTGTGGAAACTCACTTGTAGTGTATAAGATGAACTAGATGGACCCATACTTACCCAAACATGGATTAATAGGTTCTACACATGACTATGAGGACAAACATGAGTGAAACGGTCTCAATCCAAGGGAGGAACATCAAATGGACCTAATTTGGGAACCGGAAGAGGTAAGGAGTCCGAAATGTACCTCTGTGACTCCACATTGTGGAAACTCACTTGTAGTGTATAAGATGAACTAGATGGACCCATACTTACCAAACATGGATTAATAGGTTCTACACATGACTATGAGGACAAACATGAGTGAAACGGTCTCAATCCAAGGGAGGAACATCAAATGGACCTAATTTGGGAACCGGAAGAGGTAAGGAGTCCGAAATGTACCTCTGTGACTCCACATTGTGGAAACTCACTTGTAGTGTATAAGATGAACTAGATGGACCCATACTTATCCAAACATGGATTAATAGGTTCTACACATGACTATGAGGACAAACATGAGTGAAACGGTCTCAATCCAAGGGAGGAACATCAAATGGACCTAATTTGGGAACCGGAAGAGGTAAGGAGTCCGAAATGTACCTCTGTGACTCCACATTGTGGAAACTCACTTGTAGTGTATAAGATGAACTAGATGGACCCATACTTATCCAAACATGGATTAATAGGTTCTACACATGACTATGAGGACAAACATGAGTGAAACGGTCTCAATCCAAGGGAGGAACATCAAATGGACCTAATTTGGGAACCAGAAAGGTAGGGAGATCCGAAATGTACCTCTGTGACTCCACATTGTGGAAACTCACTTGTAGTGTATAAGATGAACTAGATGGACCCATACTTACCCAAACATGGATTAATAGGTTCTACACATGACTATGAGGACAAACATGAGTGAAACGGTCTCAATCCAAGGGAGGAACATCAAATGGACCTAATTTGGGAACCGGAAGAGGTAAGGAGTCCGAAATGTACCTCTGTGACTCCACATTGTGGAAACTCACTTGTAGTGTATAAGATGAACTAGATGGACCCATACTTATCCAAACATGGATTAATAGGTTCTACACATGACTATGAGGACAAACATGAGTGAAACGGTCTCAATCCAAGGGAGGAACATCAAATGGACCTAATTTGGGAACCGGAAGAGGTAAGGAGTCCGAAATGTACCTCTGTGACTCCACATTGTGGAAACTCACTTGTAGTGTATAAGATGAACTAGATGGACCCATACTTATCCAAACATGGATTAATAGGTTCTCCACATTACTATGAGGACAAACATGAGTGAAACGGTCTCAATCCAAGGGAGGAACATCAAATGGACCAATTTGGGA